>JAECUM010006212.1:0-13654 GCA_016617855.1 Megalonaias nervosa
ATATAGACTTTGTATAGTACTTATGTTTTTATTATGTTGCTGTTTGTATAATTATCTTTTTTCTTTGTGCCCTAGAATAATGAATGGGTAGATTTCGAAAGTGCTTGAGCTGGTTCGCGATAGTTTTGCGCTGTTGTTTAATGGTCAGTTTTTCTGCCATACCTATTATTTCCCTGAACAACATGACCTTTTCTCAACCAATGCTTTTGGAAGGACTGTTATTTGCAGTGTGATTTTTAACTCACTGTACACACGCTGAGAAAGTGATATAAAACATCCTCCTATGTTCAGAATGGTATATAAAAACACTCTGGCTGAATATTATTTTAGATGCTTTTTAATTATTGGTACAGACTCTAATTCAGCTATGATTCGGTCATAGACTTTGAGGTACATTCGCCCATAATAGTATCCTTTCTCATGACTACCAACATGATGAATGTGGGTGTAGAATTTTCCGCCATTATTTCCCAGACTAGACACTGTACGTCAGGTCAACATAGATAATCACACGCATCACGGAGATTGCTTCTCAAGAAGTCTATACGGAAATGTACGGGTGGTCGAACTGAGTGTTGGGTATCTACCTGTAGTGCAGAGAATCTTGCGATGAAGAATGTGAAGGGGTATTACAAGTGTTAACAATGTTTTGTTAACAGTTACAAACCAATGACCCTTTTCAGACTCACTGAAATCTCTCAGAAACATATATGCTACTAAATCATCGCCCCAACAAACTCAATTTTTGATATGTTTGTTTGTTGTTTTATCTAGAATACAAAAATCTGAGCTCTATCTCCACTCTTCTGTTGTTTTTATGCGCGATAATATAAACGCATGCTTTTATGCTTGTGTGAGTTAGTGTAAGCAGTCCAACTTCTTTTCCTCTTAACATTCCACTATTTTCGTTTGGGATATTAGCATTATATTTTGTTTGCTCTATGTGTTACTATCCCTCCTGCTTTTGATCGCTTTTCATACTGTGTGCAGGTGATGTGGGTGTTAGAGGTGGGTGATGGTCATCAAGACAGTGTGTTGGTAAGTTTTTGTTGATACTGGTGTGTAGAAGCAGATGAAGGTCAGTACATGTGGCTGTTGATAAGTACGTGTAGGTGTAATAGAACATGTGGATCCTGATCAGTAAGACTGTGTGTTGGCAAGTATATGTGAGTACTGGTCCATCAGGGTGAGTGTTAGCCAATCATATCCACGGCCAATTCTCCTTGACATCAGACTGTCTCATCCTATTAATCCTATGACATTGTTGAAAGTACATTTCCCCTTGTGCCCCTATCCACATTTTTATACTCAAAAGAAACAAACAAAAAATATGGGTACTAAGGAAAATGAAATGTTTAATCCCCCATGTGACTATATCGTTCCATGATGTTCAATTCTTGCGGATATCTGTATTTTTCTAACTCTTGGTACATGATTGTGTCTATATCAGTGTAAATTTTGTTATGTTCATGACTGTAATTTGTAATGGTCATATATAATCAAGATATTAGTTAATTTTGTACACTTGTATAAAGTTCTATTTTACCACTGCATATGAACTATAAATAGTTGTTGACACAGTTGTTTACAATAATTAATAATAATAAAGTTAATAATAAAACTGTTGGCAACTTTGGGGTAAGTTCTTATTGGCTTGCTGGGTCGGGTGGATTCTTAGAAGAATGAAGCTGATAATTAAAGTATTTGTTACGTTTTACAAAACTTCTTGGTTTTGCTTCTTTCTGTTACTTAGTTACTTAGTTTATGACCATAGAGTCCTAACACAATCTTTGGACAATTTTAACATTACATTTCTGTGTGTGCCCATATCCCCATATCATTAAAATGGCAGTAGAAGGAAAACATGGAGGTTTCTGGCTCACTAACCCTATTTTGTTTTCTCCAAACTAATACAAAGTCGCATTTTGAGACCTCTTTCGCAACTTTTTAAAACCCACCCTAACCACACCCATCACTATTGTATTGGGTTAGTGAGACATACCTCACTTGACAAAATTGTCGAATTATTTTTTTATGGTTGGACAAAATTTTTTGTCAGATTATTTTTATGGTTGGGCAACTTCTTCACCTATCATCAGTGTCTCAACGGTAGATAAAAGAAATATTTCATTATCGTGATTGTAAAGATAAAACTATATTTTTCTGCTTATTCGGCGACGACATTCAGACAAATTTTTTATTGTCATTTTGATAAGAGGGTATTTAACCACCAGCAGAGTATACTTTTGACCGATCAAGATCTGTTGTTATTTTTGTGTATTTTTGCTGACTGATTGGAACATGAAAGTTAACAAACCTTGCTGATAATTCCTGGCTCAATTGTTCTAGACATTTGAAATATTCGCTGTCTTCAAACCTAACAAGCGAAAGTTTTAGTTTATCAAACTTGCTGAACATATTCCGAAAACTTCATTGTTAATTTCAGCTGTAAGCTGTTTACCGTCAATCATCAGATATTTAATTTTGCTGCCGCTGCTGCTATTTGTCACTGTTAATTTTTCGAACATCATTTTATGTTTTTAGACAAAATTTCAGGCAAATTTCAGGCCATTTCAGTTAAATTTAAAAAAAAAATTTATACCTTAATCAGAAAAGATAAAATCAAGTATATCAAATTTACTTGTTGCATAATGACAAAGAGCAAATGTATCTATTCCGTTTTCACAATATCGCTTGTCATCGAAGTTACTTAGTCCGCGCTTAATAATAACATCTGTTTCAAGGTTATGATGATTTGTTGTACATGTAATAACCATTGTTCTGACGTAACTGGTGCCAACATCAAGCGCATACTGGAAATCATCAAACCCCATAAAATTTTTAACGTGACTGCGCGGTATTCCTTTTGCTTTTTTTGTTAATTTGTTATTAGCTAATCGAACCGCATACATTTTACTGCGCAATCCAATACACTCTGCCATTATAGCAAAATTGAATTTGTACTTAAACTTACCAATAACCTTTCTATTTGAATCATCATAAAATTTACTATCGCGAGGGTAATTTGACAAATCAAACAGATGTCAATTATCGTATATATCCTGATACACATCATCGCACTCAATTTCATAAACAAGCGAGTCAGTGTCGGTAAACAATAATTTACCTGACGGCCACTGCTTTTTAACAAAACCATAGTGAAAATCGTACATTAGCCACTTTGACAAATCTAACACAGCAGCACCGACGTAAATAGGCTTATTCAACTTAAAGTTTCTTTTTCTTCGCTGTACAAGATTTTCATTAAAAATTTTCATACTAACAAAATCATCCTCTGACACAAGTTTGTTTCGGCGACTGATATCATTGACTAGTTCAATGTTTACTCGCTTCCTAATATTTTCCATTGTCTTACCAAAGACGGAATTGTTCATAAGCTTAAAGAAGTTTTTCTCGAAATCAGTTGCCGCTACAGCTCTCTCGAAGTGTTTGAGTTAATATACCTTCTCATCCACTGTAATTGATTGCATTTTAGAACACGATGAACTTTTCTTAACACAAGACCAGCATTTACTGCTTCTTTTAGATTCTTGTAATGTAAAACATAATTTCGCTTTTTAGTAAATTTGGAACTAACTTACCATTTTTTTTTATCACCAGCCATTGCTCGCTGATTATCGGATAACAAACTATAGTCGATTATCATAGATTCAACCCAAAACGGATAATCGTTGTGCAAGTGATGTAGCGCCGTAGAAAAATCATGATCAACTTCAACAAAATATGAAATATCTTCTGGTATATTTATTTCCGTTTCGCGTAGAAAGTGATCAGGTGTAATCCAACGATATCAGCATTGGTTATGACAATGCATAATCATACAAATTATTTGGATCAAAATAAACAATGTATCTTGATGAAAGCTCAGGATTATAATCTGGCATGTATTTGTTGTTTGCTCGAGCATACTTTTTTGTAATAACGCTAATGCCACCGTGGATGTCTTTTTCAATAAAGTTAAACATGTCAACGTCTGTTAGTAATTCAAACTTAAAGGCTCAGTGGGAATATTGAATAATAATAAAAGAACTATAGAAGAAAAAACTTATTCTGAAGTATCATCTGCGACCATAATGCCTATATTTAAATATTGGTATATCCTCAAGGAACTAAATTTCCGTGACCTCGTATGCAATATTTCCGCACCTATTCGGTTACTTTCGTGATGTGACATCATAGTAGACACTCCAGCATCCCGACTGGCACTTGCCAGAGTAAAAGACAATGCCGTTTTGCATTGCTTACGGGTGTAATAGCACATTAAGAAAAGGCTGTGGACAACATTTTTTTTTCTCCAAATGATAAAGACATAAAGAAAGTATGGATACATTATTGCAAGCGAGTCGATCTCAAAGCAACACCATACAGCACTCTGTGCTCATTACATTTCTCAAAGGAATGTTACGAGAGGGATCCTGAAAAAAATGGCAGCTCTAGGATACGCAAATGCTAGGCCTAGACTAAAAGTTGGGGCTGTTCCAGACATACCATTGGATATTTTAAATCCTGAGAAAAGTGTTAAAGGTGTGAGTTTTAAAAAAAATAGGCAGAAAGCCGAGTGACAACAAAATGAAACAATCAATTCACAGATCTTTTATCTACACCAGCAGTGTTAAAAAAATCCGATAGCCCGACACCCAGGGCCCCCTCTAATTTTAGTTCGGGCCCATTCTGTATTCAAAGTGAGGTGGCTTGTCGAAAAAAAAATTGTTTGCCTGTGCAAACTTGATCGCGCTGATGGAATGAGTAAATGTATTTTCAAGATGTTGACATACATGCCTTAACACGGTACAATCTAAATCTCATCACCACTGTCCTAAGTGAAATTGAGATCTGATTTTTATCAAATGGAAGCTTTGCAAAAAATAAGATTCTAAACCCCTGACACGGTCGTGTTTCGAGAAAACACAATTTTCAGTAATCTTAAAAAAAATTAAACAAAAATTTAAAAAAAAAAACCCACAAAAAAACCCCTTTCAGTCTATGCCAGTTACTTGTAGTATGTATAAACGGTAATCTGTAGTGACTGGAACTGATATAAAACTATCCTTTGGGCAGTTTAAATAGCAGCATTTAAAAGTTAAGAGATCAGGTATAAAATCAAAGTTTCACATTAACTGGCTGACAATAGAAATTGGGGGAGGCGACTATTGACCCCACCCTCTTGCCCCAATGTGCAAGTGCAAGTGCCCATGGGACGCGCCATTTTTCCCTGTGATACGCCTTATTATCACCCAGGTCAAGCCCTTTTTATCATATTCTGGTCAGCTGCAAAAGAGCTAAAGTTTTGACTTAAGCACAGAAGCAATAAAGCCAGTGTGACTAATTAACAGTTAATCCTTATCCTTATCCTTGCATTTGTCTTGTGAAAAGGAATGCCCTTCGGATATACTTCAAAGAAACCATGTTCGACAGTGTGTGTATGTAAGCGACAGCAATTGATTGGCAAATAAACGATGCCCTATTCTGTTGTAACTTAAATGCCTAGGACTTCATTTTAACAGTTCAAATCTGCAGTCACAAGTTACCGTACATGTGGCAACTGTTTTTCCCACATTTTATGTCCCACCTTATTTCCTTAGGTTTAAGTCTTAAGGCATGTAACACTGTTTACTGAATAAAATATTTATTCTGAATTAGTTCTTTGGGGTTACATATACTGCATGGTATATTTTGTTTTATTCCTTTTTTAAATTTAATCATGGTAATAAAACTTTATATATACGGTAGAGACCTGCCGGTGATTTTAGGGACTTGCTCAACCCAGCATACGAAGACTGCTCCGGCTAAGTGGGCGGATGAGATCAATCAGAAGATCCAACGGCCAGAAAGGCGGTTCAGCAATGCACTGTGGAGTGCAGAGGGCACGTCGGAGCACAAAAGAAGACCTGGCCATCCACTGCAGCCAAAGAAGTTGCCAGCCGTAACGAGTTATCGTGCCACTGGACTACGACTTCTGCGGCTGAGACAGTGAGGTTGGTTCAGCGCAACAGCTTCTTCACCATAATCTCCTTCACGCGCAGGTTTTTCTTGTGCAACGCTCTTCACTCACATGCGTCCTCTTTCTTTCTTTCCACCTTGCGCATCTTCCAAGTCCAACGGCGATGGGGGAGGGACGAACCGACAGGTAGAGGTTACTACTGGCAGTCGTAGTTCCAAACCTACACGGAGGCGGTCTGTGGACAAGTGGTCGTTTTTCTTTGAACCAGGAGAACAAAGAAGTCCGGCAGCATCCCAGGCGACTGAGTAGCCCTGTTTAGGCCAGCACTGCTCACCCCAGTAAGGGAAGGGACTAGAAAAGGTGTCCTAAAAATTGCCTATAAACTAACTGGCCGGCTAGCCGCGGTTGGCAGTTAACCTTTAATGCGGTCGACATAACAAGCATAAACAAACCAAACTCATTCTCGGTACATGGAACGTACGCACACTCATGGACAGAGAAAACACACACAGGCCTCAGAGAAAAACAGCCCTCATAGCCAGAGAACTAGACCGATACAAGATTAGCATTGCAGCTCTTAGCGAGACACGTCTGGCTGATGTAGGATCTGTCTGCGAACCCGAGGATGGCTACACCTTCCTCTGGAAGGGGAAAACAGAAGATGAACACAGAATCCACGGAGTCGGTTTTGCCATTCGTACTGCACGGTTGAGTCAATTCTCAGCGGTTCCTACACATGTGAACGAATGCTTGATGCAACTCCGTGTCCCCCTCTCTAAATCACGGTATATCACCATCATCAGTTCGTATGCCCCACGTTGACCAGCAGCGAAGAAGACAAGGAGGCCTAATACGAGAATCTCGATGCCCTCGTAAAAGCTACACCAGCTAGCGACAAACTCGTCGTACTTGGCGATTTTAACGCCCGAGTGGGTCATGACTACAAAAGCTGGAATGGAGTATTGGGACAGCATGGAATCGGAAAAATGAACAAGAATGGACTGCTTCTACTGACGATGTGTGCAGAGAATAATTTTACTATCTCGAGCACACTCTTCCATCAGAAGAACAAGTATAAAGCGACTTGGATGCATCCCAGATCCAAACAATGGCATCTGATCGATTATATCATCGTTCGTAACAGAGATGTCCGCGATGTACGGATAACAAGAGCCTTGAGAGGAGCCGAGTGCTGGACGGACCATCGATTAGTCAGGGCTATCCTTGATCTCAACATCGTCAAGTCGCAGCGCAAAAATACGAAGCTTACCCGAATCAAGTTCAACACTGCAAGGCTGAACCATCCACAGGTGAGAGAGCAATATCAAGCTCACATTGAAAACCTATTGACTGCGCAGGGACCTCTGACTGGTGACTTAACCTCAAAGTGGAACCAGCTCATAGACATGATGAATGAGTCTGAGAAGGTCGTCCTAGGACCCAAAAGAAAAGTCCACCAAGACTGGTTTGACAAAAATAACGAAGTGATAAGCATCCTCCTTCAACTAAAGCGAGAGGCCTATATAGAATGGCAGAACGACGTTGACTCAGTCTCAAAATGTGATCGCTTCAAACACCTGCAGAGAAAAGCCCAGAGAGAACTCCGCATTATGCAGAATAGCTGGTGGGACCGCAAAGCAGATGAAGTCCAGCATTACGGAGACACTAGCAACTCGAAATAGTTTTTCAGGTCCTTGAAAGATGTATCTGGACCGTCGATATCCCGCTAATCTCTTCTGACGGGACCACTCTGCTCAAGGACAAGAAGAGTATCACCAAAGGTGGAAGGAACACTTCTTCAACCTGCTGAACATGCCCTCCACCGTTGACTCTGCAGCGTTAGACGCAATTGTTCCGAGGCCAACTATCTCGGACCTTGACTTGCCCCCTACTACGGAAGAAGTCGAGCGAGCCATCAACATGATCAGTCCAGGCAAGGCACCAGACGCGGATGGAATTCCTGTTGAACACTTCAAAGCAGCTGGCTCTAAGGCCCATGATGCACTGCACTGTATCCTGATCAGCATTTGGGAGGAGGAGTCTATGCCACAGGAGTTCAAAGACTCAAGATTGTCACCCTATACAAAAACAAAGGGAACAAAGCTGACTGCGGTAACTATCGAGACATATCACTCCTGTCGATTGCAGGCAAGATCGACATGATCTTCACAGTGAGACATATACAGAAAATGTGTATTAAACAAAACATGAACTTGTACTGTGTCTTCATAGACCTCACAAAGGCCTTCGATACAGTCAACAGAGATGTACTATGGGTCATCCTAGCACGACTCGGTTACTCTAGGAAGTTCATTAAGATGATCCGACTTTTCCACGACGGCATGACGGGATTCGTTCTCTACAACGGGGATGTCTCTGAGCCATTCAACGATTCTAACGGTGTGAAGCAGGATTGCGTTCTCGCCCCAGTATTATTCAACCTCTTCTTCACATGTGTCCTGAACCATGCTACATGTGATCCCCAGAAAGGAGTGTACATAAAGTATAGTCTGGATTGCTCCCTCTCTTCGACCGTCGCCGAGTGAATGCCAGGTTCAAAACAATGGAGAAATTTATTCTTGAAGCACTTTTCGCGGAAGACTATGCTCTCACAGCACACACGGAAGCAGATCTCCAGATCATCATTACTCGCTTCGCGGAAGCCTCGAGACTATTTGGACTCACTATCAGTCTGAACAAGACAGAGGTACTTCACCAACCTGTCCCAGGCACCACAGCTCGCCCTCCCCCCCCCATTGTGTCTATCGATGACACCCAGCTGAAAGCTGCGATCACTTAAAGTACCTTGGAAGCATCATATTTTCTGATGGATCGCTAGACAAAGAGATAACTGCACGCATCAGCAGCGCCAGTCAATCACTAGGACGTCTCCGTTTGTGTTGAGTCACAGAAATGTCACACTGTCCACCAAGATAAAGTTGTACAAAGCAATTGTGCTAACATGTCTCCTATATGGATGTGAGACCTGGACAACATACAAGAAGCACATCAAGCAGTTTGAGCGCTTCCACACGAGAGCCCTGCGCAGGATTATAGGCGTCAGATGGCAAGATAGAGTGACGAACCTAGAAGTGCTGGATAGAGCAGGCTTAACCAGTATCGAAAGGATGGTCATGAGAGCCCAATTCCGGTGGACGGGTGATGTCATCCGTATGGAGGAGTCTCGAATGCCACGTCAGATTTTGTATGGAGTTCTATCTAATGGGCACAGAAAAATTGGTCGCCCGAAAAAATGATTCAAAGACTTCATCAAGGACAGCTTGAGATGCTGCTCGTTATCTGCGACAGACCTCGAGTCCTGCGCCAAGGATAGATCTGGCTGGCGTGCAGCTGTTTGTAATGGGTGCAAAACCTTCGAGGATGCCAGTAGAACACAAGTTACCGACGCCAGGGAACGTAGGAAGGCCTCGACGTCAAGAACCAACCCATGGCTCCAGTGCACACACTGCTCCAGGACATGCGCATCTCGTATTGGACTTATCACATATTTACACAGCACACAATGTATAAATATTTATTTTAAAATTACATTGCTTTTTTTAAATTCCAAAATATGAAATATGAGCACTTTCTTACTGTTGTAGTTCTCTGATTTCAGGTCTTAAACACATTGTTAACACACAATTAAACATATATAGTTATAAGCATATCTCGGAAGCTGATTCAACTTTTAAATGTGCAACCCAAATCTGGTCTCCTCCTGTCTGTTTCGCTCGCCATGTTTCTTTTTGTATTCGAGGACTGGCTAGTATTGCGTCACGGGACCACGTGATCTGTCGTCTCATTAAAAGTCGGAATATCTCGGCAATTTACGGAATCGTGGTATCTTCCGCGCAATATAATCACTACCCACCTACGATATTTAATTTACAAACATTAAAGTCGAATTTAAAGTTGTAGAGAATTACATACATAAAAGGAAAAGTTTTATTTCTGGTCTCCTTTATCCTTGCTATACATTAGCAGTGCATCCCACGACAGACCTGGAGCAGAGTAATACCAACAAGGATCAAGTCCGTAACTGTTATAACTCACTTTTCGAAAACTTTCAAATACATCCGCCAGCAATAGTACATCCGTTAGCATATTTGTACTCGTCATCAGTTTTATTTTAGTTTTGTAAACGCAGAATAAAATTTATCCTTGTCGGGTAAAGAAGTTTCATCAAATTCACTCCAATCGTCAAGACACTGGTAAGGAAATATTTCTTTTTTCGTAAGTAAGCTTGCTTTATCACCGAAACAATTTTTAGGTTGCTAAACTTGTTACAGCCTTTTACAAGCTCATTCAACGACGCCGCCATGAATTGTAAGATGTCGATAAAACGTAGCTTACCTAGAGTAACCGACATATACTTTTCAAAATTATTCGGAATGCATTTGATTGTGTTATCAGGTTTCAAACGCGACCTTATTTCCTGGTCACCGAAAGCTTCTACTATAATATGGCTGTCATATCCCCGTAAATTGTGAAGAACAACAGGAATAAAATCTGGAGCATGAAATTTTAGATTGCATTTCTTGTGTGCAGGACCACGATATTTTCCGGTCAAATGGCAATGATCACGTACTTTATCCTCCTCCAATAACTCCTATTCACAAACGTGACAAAATTCTGCTCGCTCGAAATCAATTTCTAGCTCTATCGTCAACTATTTAATTGGAATAGTCTTTTTTGATAGATTTAAAATAACGTCAACTTCATCGATTAAGTTTTTAAGTAACCAAACGGCTGGGTTAGAACCGCGGTAAAGTTTAGTCGGTCTGGACAACTTGTTATCAACACAACAAACAATTTCATACGCAACTCCACATGGAACATGATTTTGTGTTTTTCTTGTACTCGGCTCGTTAGGATTATTTTCAACACCGAATACTGGCTGAAGCAAACATTCGACATCAGCATAAACAACAAACGGCAATTTTACTTTATGATTATGATTTGTAAATTGCAAAATGTTTCCTTTTTCTGTAGCCATCGTTATTCGTTGTACTTCCGAACAATACTACAGTTGTTTTTGCAGCACATTTTCGTCAGTGCAACCGTGTAAACAACGATAACAGAAGTACTTCTTATTTTTTGTTTGCTGTATTGTTTACCAACAAGCCCATTAAAGTATTTTATCCACACATAATGACTTTTATAAAAGAGTAGGTTTATTGTTCATTGTGAGGCTGTTGCAGAAATATATCTCGGATACAACTTTTCATGCTCATCAAGACCAAATAAATTGATTGAAACACTGTTTTGTTTTCCAAACTAGGGTATTTGATTTTCTGCAGTAGGATAGTTTATACATGCAAAATTTAAGCTCGAGACATATTCGATGTATTTGTTAACACGATCAGCGTTTTTTTTTTTTTTTTTTCTGCTGGAAACATCGCAGAAAGAATTGCCCACTGAAAACATCTATCGTCAGAATTTTTAACTTTTGCATAGCATTTTTTTTTTTCATTTTCTGCAGCAAATCAACGTACAAACTTCACGCAATACATTGTATTTCATTGTATGAAACAAAATTTTGGAAATCATTACAAATTTCCAACCTGTACCTGATGTGGTAAACTCTTCTATTTTCTTCCAAATTTCCTGATTAATTTCGTCAGCAAGCAAGGCAAGATTTGTTCCAGGCAAAACCCGCTTTGATTTTATGTTGATGAAAGAATCAGCAATTTCTTCGTCAACATCATCTCCAGAACATGTACTTTTGATAGTATAACATGATACTGTACTAAAGTTTTAAAACCGTCGTGCACATCAAGCTCAGGTTTTATAGTTGGTTCAAGAAGATGAAAAAGGTCTGTCGAGTTAAAATTTGCCAGAACGATTTAGTTATCAGTTGCTGTCAAAATCAGCAAAAGCGGTAGCAATTTTTGTAGGTTCTCCGATTATCACTCAACTTTAGCATTATTATATTATCTTTAATATCTTACAAATCTTTAATTGGGATTTTTAAATACCTTTGTTGCTCTTTTTTCTGTAGAGTTTGAAGAACCAGACAAAAAATAATTAAACAAATAGATTGCTATGGTAATAATGACAGAAAAAATAATGACAAGCGCAAACGAGATGGATTACTACCACGTGCATCCAAAGCATACGCTGTACGCTGGAAACATGCTAGGATCAGTAATTAATATCAAAACGAAGTTACCGTTTGACAAGGCAACTCCGGCGGGTTATAAGATCAACGTAAAGTCGGAAGGTGGAGAACGTGTTGAAATGCTAAGGAAAGATTTCATTTACTCGTTGTTTTGTAGAGACATTCCCGAAGAAATGAGACTTTACCGAGTTGATGGTTCATTAACTGATGATAACATTGGAAATCTTAGTTTGCAAGATGAATTTCAAACCACGTCCAGTTTTTGATTTGTATGAAGCCTCTGACAAAGGAATTATTCGAAACCGAAAAACAAAAAAGGTAATAGGTAGTTTGCAAAAAACTGGGACTTTTATGGTAGGTGTTGGAAAACAAATTTGTTACTACAGCCACAGGTTTGTTTTCGAAGTTTATAATGGACTAATTCTGCCAGGGCTGGAAATTAATCATATTAACAACATTAAAATAGACAATCGCTTGGAAAATCTTGAACTTGTCACCCAGCAGGAAAATGTGAGGAAAGGTCGAGGCAGTGCTAATTTTAGGTGTTCAACGAAACCTGTTCATTTGTTTAATCTTGAAACATGTGAAGAAAAGAAATTTTCATCAGTGTCGGCTGCGGCGAGATATTTCAACATTAAAGTTTGTTGCAGATGACACAACAAGATCAACGTTTTCAAAGAAACACAACATTAGCATTATCTTCCGATATGATGATTAAATCTTTCGTAATATCTTTATTAGTTCTTTTTAGCTAATACACATATGACACCAAAGCATAATTGCTTCCCGGTCATATGTTTCGTGTGAAACTGTATCTTCTTGAAGATTCTTTGTTTCAACTTCTGTCAGAAGCACTTTGTCCTTGACGCTGTCATCGACACCGATATTCAGCAGGACCAGGTTAATAGATACCTTATCTCGCTCTTCCGAAAAGAAAGCCTGTCGAACAGCTTCCTCAAGCTCGTTTCGATTAACAATTGCTGCTAGTTCATGAGATCGAATCATTATTATAGTAAATTAGAGAAAAGTTAATTAATATATGGACTTTAGGAAACTCCTTGCAGATATATACAATACACCATACGAGGATATTTTTGTCAAACCAAATACCACAGTTGTCGAAGATGATTTTGTAACGCACGATAGCGGTGACAATTTTGTAACGCCTGATAGAGGGTGAAGAAATAAACACCGTTGTCGATAAAAAAATCATATAGAAGATCAACAACTGGGCGATATCATGTCAAATATCACATTGCAAAAAAATATTAAAATTCGATTTTAGTGTTGCGGAAAATCAATTATTCTGCCGTTTATGAACACCGCGATACCAGGTCGGCAAAAAGTATAAAATTCGAGTTTTTGTTTGTCAGGATCTTCAATTTGATGCACAATAGAGGAGCTATCGCAGGAACTAGAAAATCGTATTTGATATCGTTATGTAAACCAGTAAAATGTAAATCGGTCTTACTCAAATACGAAGAAATTTACAAAAACATTATTTATGGATGCTGCTATTTGGTACCCAACTATTAAATGTCTCACTGTAACCGCGCCACTTGACAAGA
>JAECUM010006213.1:0-115555 GCA_016617855.1 Megalonaias nervosa
TTCCAGTGTTGTGTTGTAGCGAAATGTATGCATCAAGCCATCAGTAGCTAGACCTAGTTTTGTTGTCAATTACGTTGACAAACAAACTCTTGCACATTCACAGGCATGTGTTTTGATAGCTGATCGACCATTAACCCTTTCCGGAGTTGGTTGGCAACTATCACTGCCCGATTTCCGCATGTTATCCTTAATGATAAAAAATACAAACTTGTGTTTCGAAACTTTAACAATAGTACGTAAATAACAATTTTGTGTTTTAAGAACAGAATCGGTGATCTGGATATTTTTACTGCCTCTTGTAGACTATTTTGCCATAAAATTAGTTTGAAACTGTAAGTGAACCAGTAATGGGAAAATACATCGCTATGTGTGGAATTACCAGTTTAAAGTTTATTCGATTGTCTGTTTTGGTAAATCAGCATGCAAATACCGGTATATTCAGAAAAAATACGATTCATAGAAAGCAAAGCCTAGGTATTATGTTATTTTAGATTTAACTTTAAAATTACATAGGTCAGAAACGTATGGGACAATGCTATGTTGTGGAATTCGCGAAAAGCGCCGTATGGTCAAAGTTGTTTTCAGACATGACTCGTATTTGTGAACATACGGAAAAAAGAAGCGCAGCTTTTTCTATCTAGCCAATGCCTAAAATTACTACAAGTATATAGACAAATAAAAAAAAATTTAAAAAAATTTGCAATCCTATCAATGGACTGTTGAAATGAAGCAATATAAAGTGAGTGGTAACATTACGAAAATCGCTCCTTCTAAAAATAGATGCACTCACATGTCTGTGTTGATTCGGTTGGAAAGAAGAGCAATGTCTGTAATTTTATTCATTTTAGTGTTATGTATGAATAGTTACGGTAATGTTTTAGTCGCAACAAAGAAATTAGGGCGAACAGTATGATCTGAACACACGTGTGCATTTGCCCTCATGTACATGGTACAGGGGTTGTTTCAAACTAGTTTACAAATCTATCAAAGTACCATTATTGTGAGCTTTATTAAAGTATTTTTTAAAAATTGATTAAGGGTAGTTGATTAAGCATTTTTACTAACTTGCATTTACAATAATGTAATCAGGTTACTCAGTTAAAATTTGTTACAATGTTTCTGTTATTCTCTTTTCAAGTGATATGGCCAAAATAACTCAGAAAATTTTCAACTTGAAAATAAAGTATTGCTTAAATCCAATGCTAAATGCAAATATGAATACTGGGAAATAGAGGGCATAATTCAAATAAAAGAACACACACACACACACACACACACACACACACATATATATATATATATATATATATATTGCGTTTCTTGCTTCGTGTCCACTTCTCCCTGTTGAGCTCTCACTTCTCCCTGTTCTGTCCAAAAGGAGAAGTCACTTCTCCCTAAAATTCAAGTCTAGCTTGACCCCTGCTTTCTGTAATGCCTTTTTTCTTACTGAAGTGTGTCCAGTTACAAACAAGTGGTTACATTTTACTAACTGTTGTGCACCATTTTAGTTTGAGGAAGAGCAATGGTAGCTGAGGAATGACTGAGTCGATTAATATGTTGTTACTTTTCTTTAATGAAACTATTATGGCTAATCATATCTGGCCAGATGTTATCAGATTTATTTGGGTACTTCATTTAAAAGTGAAATAGCACTTAGTAATGCTCTAATTCTCTAAAGACTTTTATTGAAAGTTGTATTTTTGATGATAGAAGTGAGAGAGAGGGAGGGAGAGAGAGAGAGAGAGAGAGAGAGAATATAGACACAATCTGAAATAGACCAGGACTTTTTACCCAGGTTTTTCATTTGATTTATGATTTGAATTGCATTTTAGTTTTGATTCTTTTATTTATTTTGCAAAAAGTATAAACAATTTGAAATTTTCAAGCATGTTTACTTTCTTGTAACTGTAGGGCAAAAACAGTTTCATTTGATTGGTTGTCAAGTTAAATTACTGATATTTGAGTGCTGACTGCTAAAAACAGTCCATAAAAAACAATTTCATAAATTATTTATGTACCTGGCATGTTTATCTGGTTTTTTTTATTATCCTTTTACCACCTTACAGTTTTATCCATCTGTATGTTTTTAATGGGATCTCAAAGGGAAATGTTTATTCTTTGAAAACTGGGGGCTACCAAATTTTGCTGCAGGCTACCCAAGTTTCCCTTTGTTAGACTATTTGACTTTCACATATATTAATAATTTGTCCACCCCTGCTGTTGGTTGCTTTGTGAAATAAACCAGTCACATTTCAGATTCCTTCCGGTATCAGTAAATAGCTGAATGTCTGAATCCAAAGTAAAAGAGCAACAAACTATATGATTGGTTTATATTGATAGATCAGAAAAATTCTACTGCAATCCACATGACAACACTTCCTGTTACCTGATGTTTACTAAAATCAGTTATTGATGGTATGAGCAAAATCACATAACAAAAATGATTATACTGTATTGATTATGACCTCTGGTTGCCCTGATTTTCATTGGCGGCCTGTGGATTTTTATTTTGAAATATCCCAATCAAAAAGTAAAAATTTTTTGCTTGCAATAAATTTTCCCTCATTCCATTAATATCCATAACATGTTACTGGGTTGGAATTGGAATTTTACACATTTCATTAACCAGATGTCATCTTGATTGTACAAAAACTTGTCATGTTTTTTTTTGGACATGTTGAGTATTGGAAGTCTCCAGTAGTTTGTTCATGGTAAAAGCAATGACAATCAGACAGCTCCTCCATGTTCGTAGCTATTTGTATGTATTCCTTCTTTAACATTTTTTTTTGTGCTAGATATTTGGATAGTTCATAGTACATACTAGTAATAACTGAAACACATTTTTTGCTTTGAGTTGCTTAAGCTGAACATAAGATCAGAGATTTTTCTGCTAAAGTAAGCTTGGTGTCACATGGTCTAGCATAAAAAAGTAAATTACATCCTTGATTTACCACGATTTCAGCAGATGTTTTAAGATGATATTCTACTTCATGGTTTTAACTGAAAGAGGAAAATAGTTTTATAAGTAACATAAGTTTGTAGTTTATAATATTATTCATTAGTCTATTTTTTTCATTTAAGTTTACTTGGTAAATATGCTGCACAAGGTTCCTATCCTGTAGAACAAAACAAAACTTTAATTCCATATGAAACTGACTAAAACGGGCTGAAAATTGCACTTCTGACTGTTACGTATATGTAATTAAATTGCTTGTTTGTTAGTTTTAAATTCTTTTTTTTTTTTATTTTTGTTTCATTACATTTTATTGTAAGAATAATATTTTACTGGATTTGATATTTTTCCCAGTAAATTTAGTCTTTTGTTTTGACTTGTGTAAAACGTAAATGTTTGCTTCATTTTTATTTTTAGCTAACTTAGTTCTTAACCTTGGTTCCAATTTTGTAAACATCGAATGAAAATGATTGACTATTACCAAGGTCATGTTTGGCCCACGTATTAGCTAAGTTGTTAACAGCCTTTCTATTTTATTTATTTCTAGTGTGAGAATCTGATTCTTAGATAGGGCTGTTCTAAGCTACGTGCTAAATGGCATTTTTTTTACTGCGCTGTTCAAATTAGCGATCATGTAGCCCCGTCACGTGAACCATCATGCAATCTAAAATCATGGGTTAAGACAGACGTTTTCTAGTAGAATTGCCAGTTGTATTCTTACACCATTAGAGCTCAAGGTGTTTTTTTTTTTTTGTTGATGCCAGTTTATTTTGAAGTTCATCTATTTTTTGGAATTTAATAATTTATATTCTCTGGAAAACAACACAAGTGCTTTTCTTTATAAAAATTCTGGGACAAAGACATTTAGTGGAAATTTATTTTGGAGTTCTAAACGGGAACATTATAAATTGTGATTCAACAAGGAACTGTTATTAGTACAACGACCTCATCTGACGTCATTGCCTTCCATATTGGAACTTCATAGAGATTTGAACCAGGATTCAATTAGAACTGTTTAGTGATAGGACTTATATTTTTCAATTTTAGGATTAATTTTTGGATTATATTTACAAACCATAAGTCCTATTTCGTATTTTTATCTTGTTTTCTAGGGAGATAAATTATTTTGTTAAAATTTACAAAGCTTGTTGACTTCACGTTTTTCTTTTGTTACTTTTGTATGAGCCTACACGTAACATGACGCACTGGTCCATGACAGGTAGGACCCTAAATAGCCCAGGTCAAGGACTGGTCCACCAGCACACATGCCAACCATTATGCTTTTGTTGTAATCATTAGTCTCTTTTCCACCAATTACATCTTATGGTAGACTGTATATTGATTATGCTTTTTTCATACATTAAAAAATAAAATAAAGCAATAAAAAGTTGTTTTTGTCTTTTTTATTATCATCTTTTGATATTTATTGCAACTGTATATGACCCATTTCCAAGGAAACACAGGTTTGTGAACTTTGCATCAGAGATTCATTTTATTGACAAGTTAGTGAACCAGTCTATACTTTTACAGAAAATGGTGCCAGATGTTAAGTGAAATGCTTTATGTGTGAGTTGTGGATGTTATATGATGGAAAATGTTTGAACAGATGGATTTTATCAAACTTCAAAACATGTCAGGACAGAAAAAAGGAGAAATGAACACCACTTTACAAACTTTAAAAGAAGAATATGAGACTAATCTAATACAGCACTCTGAGCACCTGACTAGGATCATTGCAGAATCCCAGATTTCAATCATTCATTGAAAGTTACACATGTAGACAAGTTAAAGTGAGTGCTGATTATAATATTTTTTGGGGGTTTTGATGATCCAGAACAGTATGTTTTATTTACTAATATACCTTTTGCTTGTTTCACATGCTATCACTGGGTCAGTTAAAAATTGGATATACCTTTGAATAAGGCACTTCAGAAATTGACTGACTTTGGGTTTTCCATACATGCCGATCAGAACATAAACAACCTTTTTTCATCATACTCAACCTGTGCCAAGTCTTTTTCCAATGATTCTGGAAGGTCCAAATACATTTATCATAATTTCCATCCTTTTTCAGATCCGACACATTTCAATCCCAGCAATGCAACATGTTTTGTAGCAGACAAATTCCTTGTGGTTGATTCTTGCTTTTGACTGGTAGATCCATATATTCACAAACTTAGTCATCCACCTAGAACATATGTTAAGCTGATACTCTTAATGCTTAGTTTTATCTGTAATTGAGAACAATTAAAATGTTTTATTGATGAAGATGAAGTGTATTACATGCAAAATTTGCATTTTTCCAGTAATATTTTACACAACCAGTCTCTCACAATCAATCTACTTCCAGTTGAATCAGTGCACTTTTATGACTCTTTTTGGGTGCTTTAATGATTAAAAAGCACATTTCTTCAATTTATAAAAACAAATAAGACATATCAAAAGTCCGACCAGTCAGTGCTACTTACATATGACTAGTCCTTGGCTAAATCAAATTGGTCCAGGATCTCAGACCACCATAGTTTTCAGGCCCTGTAAAATGTGATATATAATTATAGAGCAGGCTTATTTCAATAACACTTTAAGTAATGTAGAATTGTTATAATGCAGCAGAAATTTTTTAGATTTGTTTTCTGTAGATACTATGTCTTGTCAAAGGCATTAATCTCAGGCCGATGGAAGATTCCATATGCTGACTGCAAGTATTACAGTATTAGGTGGCAAACCATCCAGAATGAAACAAACAGACAGACAAACTTCCTAACATCAAAATTATTGTTGGAGAATGGCATCCCTCGTACAGAATAAATCATCAAGATGAGGTGGTACTGTGTCAGTCATGTACAGGACACACATAACTATCTAGTGTATATTTTCTGAAGGGTAAATCTCACTTAGGTGCCTATCCTGACAGTGTCCACTGACAGTGGAATGCACTCTGGTAAAATGTATTGACTTTCACCCTGTGAGATATTTTTTAATGCGTGTTTAATGAAGGAACTCTATGATCATGTATCACCCAATAAAATTCTTCTTTCTTCCTTGACTGTGGTTATATAACAAATTGTAATGATATAATTTAATGATTTTATTTTGTTATCTTCATATTTTATTTTGCAGGATTCGATCTCATCAGCTTTTTTGTCTTGTAGTATCTCATGTTCACATTTATTTTCAAAACCTTTATCTTCCTAAAGTTTTGTTTTGCAGTCTTTAATTTACTTTTTGGTATAAAATTTGTATTTTATGATTGACCTTTGTTCAGAATGGAGGGCAGGAGTTTGGTCCTACCTGACTAATGTCTTTTTTGTAAATGACATATTACATAGCTAATTTTTGTCTATGGTTGTAGATTATATTTTAAGATAATTATGTTGGTAAACATGTTTACTTGGATTTGAGTTCAGGACATTGGTTTTTCCCTCAGGAATTCCTGGTTTACCTGATGTTTGCCATGTTCTTTATTAAAATGTTAGTAAAAGACTTGATCATGTTTACAGCTATGACTGTTCTGAAAATGAACATTTGACCCATATCCTTGTCTGCTTATTGTGTCTTTGTATTTTTTAATATTAAGGCTGTTTACACCAGAATTATTTATTCCTATCTTAACATCTGAAGTGAAGTCAGTCTTTTAGTTGTGTTCAGTTTCAGTTTGAGAGGATTCATTGGAAGTATTATTTCAATAATTATTATTTTATTGTTAAATTATTCATTGGAATTTCAGAGTGCTCATTGATCTGCTTTTGGACCAAATCACTCTTTTGGGATTATTGTGTGTTCATTTAGAGACATTTTTGATTATATCATTGTGATACATCAAGACTGTTAGCACATTAACACTGTTCCAGGCTGCTGATACATAAGCACATTCAGAATTGGAATTAATTTGGAATATACTATACTTTTAGAAATGTGATAGAATTTTTAGGACTGTTCGGGATTTAATTCATGATAATGTTAGTTTATTTTAAATTTTCACTTTGTATCCTAAGGAAATAAATTATTTGTTGAATTTTGCTAAACTTGTTGGTTTTCACTTTTTTCTGTTATCTAGTTTAATACCATAGGGTCATAACAATTGTAAGAACTTTTGATTGGCACTATGCAGCAATTATTGTATTGAGGTGCCATTAACTTTAAACCTTGCCATCTCAAAATGAATGTAACACAGATGAATGCCTTTGTTGTAACCATGCTGATTGAAAAATATCAACTTTCCCAGTTGGAAAATTATAAAAGGTTCTTTTTAATAAGCAATAGCTTTTTGTTAAATAAGCAACATATTTTTTTAAATGACATTCTTCACAGTTGTCCACAAGCTTTAAACTTTCAAGATATTTGTTTAATTGAAGAAGAGATAATGAACCAATAACCACTGTTCCCATTACAGTGGTTAACTGTTTTAATGTAATGATATGGCTAAATTTGCTAGAATATAAAGGTGTGGATGAAAACGTATGCACTTCTGATAATGTAACAAGTACATGGTGAGAGCAGTATTTACAGCACACACAACTTGGAGGGTGTTACAAGTCTTTGAACAGGAACATTTTAGTGATTGTGTGGACACTGTACATTTGGCCTATACCTGTGATTGTGTTGACACTATATTTGGCCTATGCCTGTGATTGTGTTGAGACTATATTTTAGCCTATGCCTGTTACTTCAGAAGAAGCAGCTCCAGCTGCATTACACGAGCAATACTAGCGGCAGAAGTCTCTTGTACCATATGTTAAAGCATAAATGTACATGAAAAATTGACAGGTCATGCTTTCTGTCTCTGACTTGTGTTATTTCAGTTCTCTGAAGCATTTTTGATTAATTGATTCTGTTTTAACTTGCATAAATATTGATATATTTGTGTGCTACTACTGCCTAATCTGAAATTCTGTTTATTACAGGCAAAAATAATACTGCTTAGAACTGTTTAGTCTGTTTGCAGTTTTTCTCACAGGTGTATTTATAGCCTCAGTATCTTTAATTATAAATACCGATAATCAAAATCTGAGTCCTGTGGTATCTTTGCTATTCAGTGTATTTACAGTATCACCTAGTAAGGTAAAGACAATTTTCTCAGTGTTCACATGTGAATGTATCTCATATTTATACTACCAGGGCATGAAATTAAGATTTTTTTCCACTAACCATAGGGATTAACATAATCAAATTTTTACTAATCATGCATTCATGCCCAAATTTCACTGATCCTGCAAAAATCAAACAGAAGATAGACCAGTTTATAATTCAACTTTTTTTTTAATAACATCAACTCAAAACAACAACAACAACAGTATTTCTCAAAGTTACATTCATTTTGTGTATGTTTCATCAGAAGCTGTAGGTCCATAAGGCCTAATTCCGGGCCATTTGTTTCTTAGTCAACAGGCATGCCATAGGTTGATGGCATCTCTTAGGTTATAATCCTTGATGATTAGTGAGTTATGGAGCACCATCATTAGTTGCAGGGACAATTTATGAAAGTTTTTACACCCATTTTTGAAAGAAGTATTCCACATGCTTTTTCAGAAAGTTCACAACATCACAGCCTTTCCTGGCTCATACTTAAGCTATTTGTATGTATTTTCCCAGCATTTCTGGTAATAATAATAATAATAATGACTTTATTTAAAGATTTTACACAATTATCTGAAGAACTAATCTACCTTGAGGCCATCATACCATAGAACTTATTTACATACATATGCATACCTATACATAGTAGCATTTACATGTATACACACAATATATTTCCTTTCTTTCCTTTCACTTCACCAGATGGATACTTCCCCATAAATATTGAACCCGCACAGTCAATGTGCATGCAGTATGCAGTTAGTGACAAAATAGATGAGTAGTATATTTACTGATGCCCAGAGGCATTTATGAATACAAATACAGTTGTTTTCATTCTCATTTTAACTCCATCTCTGAAGCCACTGGAGATACGTGTATTGGGTTTGGAAGAAGGAAATAAGAGTGGGCATTTCTAATCTCAGCTGGAATACTATTCAAGGGCAAAGTTCCAGAATATTGGAAACTTTTTTTAATAATTCCATATTTGGTTTGGGAATTTTATACTGTTTGGTAGACATGGATTGCAGGAAAGTGCATACTTTCTTACTCTCTTCTCTTTATCATACATGTATTTATGATTATGCTCTGTTGTCATCTTCTAATTTCTGACATTTTGGTGGTGGCTGCACACATTGCTTGAACTTTCACATTTTCAATTATCACCACACAATGCATTGAATGTTTCTCAACAACAATATAAAAACCTGGTATTTGGTATAATTCTGAAGTTTAAATTCAGTTGACCTACACTGATCTTTTTGATTGGCCAATTCTAGACTCATATAGTGCACTCTGAATCTATTGTTATCATCCACATTGAAATGGGTGTTTGGGCCTAGTACACCACAGTAGTTTTATACCTGTGAAGACTGAATTTCCTTGATGCATGGATAATGCCTCTTAGTTTCTGCTGGGGATATTTACTGTACCTTGTCAAATACAGGATCTGGATGGAATTCAGCTAACACAATAAATACATCAATTAACCATGAAAGAAAATGATGTCATGTTTTATTTGATACAGCTGATACAAGACCACTTGTTAACTGTTAGCAGCCAGCAGAAATGTTTCAATAGATTAGTGTTGGGATATTAGTGATCCATTAGCAAAATCACTGACCTCAGGTTAGCTAATTAGCATTACTTTAAAGCCCTGATATTTCTGACACAGTAATCAGTCAGTATACATTGTGGAAGTTGACAACTTGCTATTTAATTTTTGGACTTGATTTTTTATTTTAAAAAAAATCTCCACATTGTTAGCTTTCTTTTTGTATTGGTCTGCTTGATAGGTTACAGTTTCAGAAGAATAATATCAACATCAGTTTTTTAGTCTGAAGTCATAAATATCACTATGATCTAGTGACTCATGACATAGACCACTTGGCTCAAAAAATTCCTTTAGGGTAGTCATTTGTCAACACAAGTTGGTTGTGGCTTAGAGTAGTAACTTGAAAACTTGTTTGCATGATTACACAGAAACTGTATGTAGGCAAATGAGGTTTGGAATGCATGTGTGTATGTAGATGACCAAATTAGATATTTGTGCCATTTAAATGCCTTTCCAAGCTGAATCAGATTTGTTTACTTTATTGACTTGAACTTTATTCTGTGCAATGGGGCAACACAAACTGAGATTCATAATATTTTTTTTACTGTTACAGATAAGTAAAACTGCTTAACACAGTCACTTTTAGCACATCATGGACCTTAAATAACTGACAATGGACCCTTAGTTTTCTGAATGTGAATCCTGTGATTCCTGTTGATGTACGTTTTCCCAATTAGGTTCTAAGAAAGAAAAGCCCTATTTGATATGAAAAATAATTAAAACAAGAGCATAAGTAAAGAACTCTTATGTGGAGTTCAAATGAATTATAAATATGTAATTAATATAGTCGTCGAGATTTCCTATAATAACTTTTGGTATGGATTGTTCTCGGATGTATTAATTTTAACTGATTTTAACTCCCATTTAATGTTAATCACACCGTAACACTTAAGTTTAATATTCTGCCACCCTCCCCCTTATACAGAGCTGTTTATAAGCACTTGCAGTGCATCCTGGACCTTTAGATGCTGGTCTTGCCCCCACCCCATTTTACCAAGACTGAGCATCCAGTGAACATTATCTAGACCTTCATCTGCAATATTCTAAACCTTTTATTCTTGCTAAATTTCCATAGAGACCATAAGAGAAAAGTCATATTGCAAGAAAGGTGACCAGCTGAACACAAAGCATTTTCATGTTCAGACAGTGAAGAAAACAAATTAATAGAAATAAATCCAGAAGATAGTATTTATTGTAGTCAGTAAGATTTACTTTATAAAAGTTGCATTGATTTACCTTGTACTTGATGAATAGCTATGTCCACTTGTGGACTGTTACCTACAACCTAGACTTACAATTTTCCCATATGAACCTGTTTTCTAAAGACAGAGAGTCTTGATCCCATTTTCACTATACACATCAACATTTCTTTCAGATTTAGTGGGGTTTTATAATATATTTTTTATTGATTGGTTAGTAATTATTTTTTTAAATTTTTCTTTTCAGAACATTCTGCATGCATCAGGACAAAATTGCAGTCATAATATTTTATAGCTTTCCTAAAGGGAGTCTTGCTTTATCTCTGAGTAAATTTTGCATAATTACTCAACTGTTTTCTTAGGTATAAAAGTTTCAATGTGTTAAAGTTTAATAATAGGGATTTTTCATCCCTTCCACAATCGCAGCCACTAGAGAAATATTAATTTTGTCTGAAGTATCATAAGCAAGATAATGTAACATTTATATTTTTGAATTTTGAAAAGTTTTGAGAATTTTAGTGAAATTGGGACCAGGACTTAAAGTTTCAAAAGGCTGTGAAAGCTCAGGAACATAGGATCATAAATGAAAGGTTGTATGTATTTATTTATTTCTCTTTTACTAATCATCTTATCATAAGCACTGTTTCCTTTAACTGTCAAGAAAAGTATATTTATCTTTTTGTTTTACTTTCAGAGATCTGTCAATGATACTTTGTGATCCATATGCTATGAATACTGTGGCACTCTCAGCCATGAAGGCACTCCAGCACTGCATTAACACTGATACACTTCCAAGGGTAAGAACATGAATAAGGAGCAAATGAGTCTTCTGTTAGCACTGCTTCTTGATCCTGGCACTAGGTAGAAATAGGACAAAATTATTTAGTTGTCTCTGAAAAACTGCTCCTCTGCTTCTTTCACCTCCCCCGTTGGGAACATAATTACGAGCTTCATAAAATTAAGTCTAGTATAGAAACTTTTGTTTACAGCTTTTGTGATGATTTGTAAAAAAAAAAAAAAAAATTAATATTTATGTGACTTCTGTGTACATGTCACTACTTTGTCCTTTTTTGGACCAGTGCTCTAGAATATTTTTTCTCCGACTGTGGCTAAGAGGCTTGTGACCTTTTTAAGAATCACTGGCCCCATGTACAGCTACTTGTCCCATTGAGCTTTTACATACTGCTGTAAAACCCAGCTATGACATGATTCCTTATAACACTAATTTGGATATACAGCAGTCATGTTGTGGCTATACCAACACTTCACTAATTTCTCCAACTGATTTTGGAATACTGCCAAGTTGGAGTATTGCCATGTAACTTTATATACATGAAACTTTATATACACATTTATCCCATAGCCTACTTTGTCCTACATGAAAATATTGATGCACAGACATCCAGTATGGCCACCACAGTATCCATGTTGAAAATTCTTTTATTGCTACTCCTCCTGAATGGAAGGTGATATGAACATGGGGTTTTCATTGAAAGACTTCTTATGATGTCTAGCTGGTCCTAAATGAAAATGGTACTTATCTGATGTCCAGTATGGCTATCACATTTGCCATATTTAAAATCTTTTTATTACTTCTCCTCCTACATGGATGGTCATATCAACATAGGGTCTTCAGTAAAAGACTCCTTATGATGTCTCGCTGGTCCTAAATAAAGGTGGTGCTAAGCTGACATCCAGTATGGCTGCCAGGGCATCTGTCTTAAAAATCTTGTTATGGTTACTCATCCTGGATGGATGGTCATATCAACATGACGTTTTCACTAAAATACTTACCGTATATACTCAAGTGTAAGCTCAATTGTTTATATGCCAATGTTCCAAACTGAATAGGTATAAACAATAAAAAGTGCATGACCCATACATAAGCCAACCCACAAGTCTGAGACGACATCACAGGATGCACGTGGTAAGTTCTAAATGCATTTATTTAGGCAAACTTACATTAGCAAAAATTACGCATATACCTCTCTCAGTGCTGGCATGTATGATTATTACATAGAAATGTTATAAGTTAATATCATTTTTAAAAGTCCAGAAATTTATTTAATTTTCTGTTTTCTTATTGTCTCTGCCTAATTCAGATTTTTTATAATTTAATTGATCAGATAATGACAAGAATTGAGCATTTGTTGGTTGCTGTAACAGCACCTCTCCCTTTAGACTCTAGTTAATTATTGTTTGTTTATACGTTATTGCATTAGACATTTTGTATCAACGTACCAGTAATTTCATCTTTATTTTGCCCTGAAATTGTAAATACCTAATACATTAAAATGTGATCCCAGTATGACAACAACGAACAAAACTAGGGTTTGGTTCAACACTCAGATATAGGCCAGTGAGCATATTTACTTATTAGCGCAACTGCATGTACATTGTAGGTTTGAATATGTGCTGAATTGAAGTACATCCCTTGGATTGAATAATAAGCACCACTGCACTAAACTTTCATGATATCACCAATATACAGTAATGAAATTTCAGAGATAACTGCTTAGAAAATTATTGTAATACCGTAAAAAGTGAGTTGTAGTTTGCTTTGATGTAAGCAATCTTACACTCTGTTTTACACATCTCTGGTAATAATGCTGATATTATGGAGTAAAAGGCAATTTCACAACAAAGTAATGGTATAGCCACTGGTCAAAATTACCTCTTAACCCAAGCCAGTTTCAGGGTTTTAACGATTAACTTACCTGAATTGCTGTCGGAAAAGAAAGATAAATCAACCAATTATCAACAAAAGAGATGCCAAAACAACCAGCTTCCAGTGTGTGGAAAATTGTGATTTTGTTCAGCCAGAGCACAAAACTAAAATGGATTGATGATAATCTTAGTCAATCTGTATTCAGAATTTAAGCCTTTATTATTACCATTCTTTCATGAACATGTAACAGTTATGGGAATATATGCTGGCTATGTTCCTTGCACAATTAATTGTGTGTACCTTTCATAAAGCTTACCTCATATTTGTAGGATTGCTTATATCATTGAAAAAGAAGTACTTGTGGGCACATGGATCAACATAAATATAACTGCTATTAACGACTAGCTGAAATGTTATCTGGAAGTATGCAATTTGGTAGAAACAATGAATATAGCAAATCTGCATCTAATGTGTTTGGGAATAAACAAGGATTTAAGTGACACTAAGCACGATTTGCACTGTGTAAGTACTGTACATTATAGTACAGCCTGGTCTCCGGGGTAAACTCAAACTGGCCCGTGAATCATAAAGTCTTTATTTCATTTCATGTTGGAGAAATCAGAAAATATGCACATGCAAAATAATAACAAAGAAACAGTCATAGTAGTTTATAACAGTTTAGCAAGTGTTGAGACATCAAAAATGTTTATTTTTACATCCATATAAAATTTACAGCCAGCCAAAAAACTTAAAAAATGTAAATTTTAGACCTTCGCCTGCGGAGAAACTGCCCCCCCCCCCATCTGCCGGGTTTTTCTTTTTTCTAAAATTATTCAGCTTATATGTGAGTGTATATGATGCCAGCTGGTCTTTAGTCAAAATAGCATCGATCTGACATGCAGTATGACCACCACAGCAGCCATCTTGGTAATTTTTTTATTGCTACTCCTCCTGAATGGAAAGTCATATCTTGAAAATACTGTTCTCTCTAACTCCTCCCTAATGGATAGTTATATCATCATGGGTTTTTCACCAATAGATCCATGATACATAGTGAACTTAAATGATAATGGTACCAGTTTACGACCAAAATGGCTGCCATGATGACTTTTCTTAACAAAATTTTGTGACTATTTACCCAGATGGATGATCATTATGACATGAGGTTTTCACAGATAGACATCTAATGATGTGTACCTTATCCTAAATGAAAATGGTGCCAAACTGACAACCATTAACAACCACAATGTGCACCACAGGAGCTCATTTGAAAATCTTGTTATTGCTGAGGAATATTAGAGATGATTTAAGTACTCGACAGTTAAAAGGAAGAAATGTTCTTATCTTGAATCCCGGAAATTCTATTCACTCGGTAGAACATCAGTCCCTTTGAGGGACTTAGGTTGTGTGATGTCAGGTATTAAAAATCAGATATTTTTCATCTAATTTGAATTGAACCATCAACAATAATGCTAATAATTCTTATTTGTGTTGTATTCACCTGCAATGTGTAAATTGTTGTTCAGTCTTGGTCGACCACCAATGCCTGCTCAGTTGGCCATCATACACACCTATGCATGAAACAGTGTCATTGTTGCAATAGTTTATCATCTGAATCAGTAAATTAATTTAGCTGCCAAATCAGTAATTACAAATGATCAACATGAATCCCAGAGCAAAGAGAAAGTATTCATTACTGCTTTATTACCATTCGTAAAATAAAAGCCACCTTCATGCACATATAACAAGACAAACCAAATGGATATAGATCAGGTGAAAACAATAAACACGATGTATGCCAATGAAATGTTTATGATCATGAAATATGAAAGTCTCTACAAATCCTTACCATAAATATTAATGCAGCAATGAAAATAGATAAAGAAATATAGTAATAATAAGAAAAGAAACAACAATAAAAATATATTCTAATAATGCATTGGCTGCATGACATTAACACAAAAATTTAAAGTAAACCTCCCATGAATACATGAAAAATTCACCAAACGATATAATATTGACTTTGTCATATATAACTAATGAGTTATTTATTCACTGTACTGTGAATACGTCATTAATAAAAGAGTGGTTCCTGTAACCATGCATTAACAATATTCTAGATTCACAGTTCAAGATTCTAAATACATAATTTTAAAAAATTCAAATCCTTTGAACAAACTCTTTTGGAACCTCCATCCCCTTTCCGGCCATACCACTGTTGCTCTGTTGCCAACTACTTTATTTTGCTGCTGAATATGTTGCTCTTTTTGCTAACTATGTTGCTCTGTAACCTACCATGTTACCCTATTGCCAGCTGTGTTGTTGCCAACCATACTGCCCAACTGCCAACTATTTTGCAGTTTCAGCAATGTTGCCCAGTTGCCAACTGTGTTGCTTCAATTCCACCAGTGTTGCCCTATGCCACTTATGAGGCTATACTGCCCTTCATGTAGCCCTTTGCTTGCTAGCTATGCTCACTGCCAGCTACAAATAAACCAAAACTAGCCAGCATATTATATTGACTAAATCTCAGTAATAATAATCAAATATGTACATTCGATCAATCGTACTCAAAATATAAAAGAAATTCAAACTTATAATTATTACAAAAAACCATTTAAATACACACTACCTTTAACTTTCTACTTCAATATAAATACCATAAACAGTAAACTATTTTTCATATTCCAAAACATGATACAATTTACTAGAATTTTAAATATCAGAATAAAAACTGAAATAGACATGATAATCACTCAAGAAATGAAAGTACATGACACCCAAACAAATGCATGATGACTTTTGACGATTAATTTGGGGGCTCATATTCCTGCAACAAGCAAAATGAGTATCAAAATCTTGGCAGTATTTTTCTGAATACAGTATATGACAAAATGCAAGTGTTCCAAACATCACAGAAAAAAATTATAAATATGATGGGTTAAAAGTATGAGTGCACCACAAGGTGTCAGAGCACATGCGCTTGTACATATTATTAGTCTTTGGATCAGACTGATAATTATGCGCTTACAATCAGTTAACAGGTGTCTTAATCTTTTTATCTGCAAAGATCTGGTCTGTTCAGCTCTACCTAATCCCTTTACAATCATTTGAACTCTGACTGAGTGCATCATTTGAACTCTGATAGACTGCACACTGCAAGGCTAATGCTCGCCTTGTAAAAATGGATAAAATAAACAATACGTTTACCAACTAAACCTTCCCTACTGATGACTAGTCATTTAGGATTTTCATGCATACAAAAGTAAAATGTATATGTATTTTTTTATGTGGATTTTGTTGTTCTGGAGAACCCCGATCCAGCAAATGAATTGCTTTAACCCAGGCCCGAATAATATGAACCATTTCACTTTTAAATTTGTTGTATTGTCACCTTTGTGTTATACTGACAGTGTAACTGGAGTATGGTGAGTCAGCATGAAATGAGAAATGTTTACAAATTTACTTACATCATATGCCTTGATCTAAGCAGTGCTTTCCTCGTCAAGCAAAAGTTTATTTTGAACACAGACTGGTCACTGTCAGTAAGTTCCAGTGACCACTGAATGCAATAAGAAACTATTACTTGGTTAGGAAATACCTGCCACTGACAATGGAAAGTAGGTTACTTTTATATTCATGACTTTTTAGAAAGAAATTTGTTGGGTGGTATTGGAATGACCATTGAAACCAGGTGACCATTATATCAAGGTGACTGTTTGGATGGGTACAACTGTACATGTACATGTGTTATTTTCCTTGTATAAATGAAGCACATACACTAAATAAATAAGTTAAACCAGAAGTAAGAACAGTGCATGGGGTGGCCATATGAATATAATAAGAAGATGCTTCATGTGAATACAAGGCAAAAAAATGTCTTTCCGGTCGGCCAGCCATCCCTGTTTTTCTTCACTGACCCCATTTCCCTTCCATTGAAATTTTTTTCTAAAAAGTCCCAAAATTCACTTGTGCATCTAATTGAGCTGGTTTGGCCCACTTTTAAGTGCTTACTTTAGTGTGTGTGTGTGTGTGTGTGTATATATATATATATATATATATATATATATATATATATATATATATATATATATATATATATATATATAGTATGTACACTGTATCAATGATAAACCATGAGATGTATAAATTTTTCATTAAAAGGAAATGAGGTGTGCCGAGTTTCCTTTTAATGAAAAAAATATATACTGAGTGGTATATCATTGATACAGTGTACATACTGTACATATATTTTATTTATATCACATACAAATACATATATTTGCCCTTCGAACAGAGTTCAGATTTACTACAGGCAAACGTGTATTGACCTAGTGAATGAACTCCTCACATACCCGAGTGTGTCTGCTACAAAATGTAGTTCCGTGCCTTTTGTGGCTATTTACAACCACCTTTGCATATTGATAAATTGATTGTTTTCTTTTTTTAGTTTCTATTTTTCTTCACATTGATTAAATCAGTATAACACACACTTATGATTTAAACATGAAAGATAATAATAAAAGTAGAGTGCTACAAACACTTGGTTAGCTATGCCATTCACACGAACGCTAAGCCAGTCACCCACCTGCTCATGGAAATTAATGTGGAATAGAAACTAAGTGAAATGATGAACCAACAAGAGGTAATTAAAATATTTTAATATATTTACAGTTGATCTAAGTCATTATTCTGCTTTAGCAACAGTACCACTGACCATAAACTCTCTGTGTGTCTCTCACTCTCTCTCTCTCTGGTCGGTTTGACTTTAAAACTCTCTCTCTCTCTTTCTCTGGTTGGTTTGACTTTAAAACTCTCCCTTTCTCTCTCTCTCTCTCTTTTATCCTTTGGTCGGTTTGACTTAACTTTTACCATCATTCATAAGTCCAGAGATATTGTGGGATGACACAAACGAAAATCATCTATGTTCGTCAGTTCATAGATTTTAGCCCGTATCTTGCTACGATGGTCCAGAGAGAGAGAGAGGCCTTTGGACATTTTCATATTTAATTAATAATAATCGAGATTTAGAACATTATAGTATGTTTAAGAAACAACAACAAAACAAAACATTAAATACATCACAGTATGTGTACCACGTAACCGAGAAATTTGCTGTATAATGTCAACATGGTTTGCAACTTTGTATCATTGATAAACACTGTAGATAAATCCCAAGGAAAGTGCACATGTATCGTTATGACGAACCATATTTTTGTAGGTTACTTGGTGTAATTTCTATTTCAAGGTTTTAATCCAGCCCAAATTCCTTTTCTATCTCACTCCACATTTCTGAGTAGTTTGTCCGTTATGCATGAGAGGGGAGGGGAGAACAGAAATCAGAAAGGATTGTGATGAAATTGTGTACCATATTAAATTCATTTAGAAAATGGGGATTATTAATACTTGTTATCATTATTTTCATATGTCACTAATGATTAATATGTGGAAATTTATCATTGATCTTGAATCAACTGCAGATGGTCGCTAGAATGGTTATATACATGTGTGTTATTGTGCCATGGGCGGATCACAATTTGATATACCAATAGTATTGGTATATCAAATTGCTTTATACCAACACTTTAAATGCCATGTTATTTTTAATGTATATATATATATATATATATATATATATATATATATATATATATATAATATGTTAATAAAAACCCTACTTACCTATCGTTATTTTAAAAAATTTTAAAAACTGCAATAGGAAACACACATATTATGTTTGCCTAACAAATAGATATCGGGTGCTTTAATCAAACAAAAACATATGCTCCTATACAATATATTACCTGTAAAGAACATGTTTTATGACTTTAATTAAGTGACAAGCTTACTTATTATTTGTACAAGTTCCAAAACTCTCTAATTGTCCAGGTATTATGTCTTTAATCCACCTACTCTATGTATAATGCTGTTATGAAAATAATACTTCATGAGTAATAATGATTAAAGTACTCCTTAGTATTTAACATGGCATCCTTTGAAGTCACATTTACAGAATTCAAGAAGCTTTGAGTTAATCAGACTTTGTGGTCTTTGATGTCTCATTGTTTTTCTACATCAGCCAAAACATTTTCTGGAAAAGACAAGAACATGTTCTTCAGATGAAGTCTCAAGAGAATTCAGTTGTTGCTGTCAAATTGACAAATTACGAATGATCAAAGCATTGGGTTTTCTTCCATCTGAAGATGTCATTGATGCCTTTAAACAATTGCTGCACATCTGCCAGATGATGCAATGCCTATAGCTGACTAGTCTGAATATGTATATCTTGGAAGGCCACAAAGACATGGTCACCAACAGCCATCATTCTCCATTGATCTCAGGAACATGTTTAATCATGGAGAAGAATTTTGGAAAACAAACAACTCTGTTAAAGGCCAGCAACACATCCAACCATATCAAAATGTATAGATTGCATCAAACATGAAGAATCACTGGAGCAAATTCATATTATGCAAGCTTTGGTAGGTCATATACAACAGCAACCAAGAAAGGAAAGGGCTACACTGATGTTAATGTTAGCCTGCTTGGTGTAACTTGTAAATACGATAAACGTAGCAGGATTGATTACTTACCAATGTGGAGTTGCATGCAAATCATACTCATAGTACCCTGTACCTACTGCCCTTTTTTAATCTTAGAATTTAAGTTGCACTTGTGGCATATTGGATTAATATTGTAATTCCTGAAACAGAACAAATTTGGATTGCAAGGAAAAGAATTGTATTCCATGTTTAGGACTATGGAACTTGAAATGTGGTGACACTTAAGAGTATACACTGGGGATAAACTGGAATTTAATTCAAGTAGCAACAATTATTTATTAGCTCTGCTGCAGTAATAGCATTTTGTTGTTATCATACATTTGTTTCTCACACTAAAATTGTTATTATACTTATTCAACTAAAAATTGGTCATGTTTGGTACATAAGCTTGCATGTTAATTAATGTCATAAGACCTGTTGTTTACAGGTAATCATTTTATGGGGGGGATATGTTTTTGTTTGATTAAAGCATCTTTCTCACATGAAGGTATCTTCTTCTTCTTAATATTGTATGGCTGCCCCTATTCTTCTGGTTTTATTTATTTATTCAGTGTTTGTGGTTCTTTTATACAGGCGAATAACCATGTCATTGGGGGTAGTTGACCAGGGTGCTATTTTCCTGCCACCCTGCACGCCACCCCTTCCACTTATCTCCACTTTGTGTCTTCCATGAATATTTTAAAGTCAGCATATGCTTAAATTCTGACTCAGTCAATTTTTACTTCCTTAAAATGAAGACAGAATTGCATATGACATCAGCTTAAAACCACTCTGATATACGCAGGCCACGTGTCATTGTAATGATGGGTAGATATAGGTACTACTGTTACGGTTGGATGATTTTGGTGTGCAGTAGCCAGAGTTATTGTATGAATATATGTTTCAAACTATATAGGACTTAATCAGTTTATGCTTGCTTCTATCTCCCAGACTGTTTGTTAAAGATCACTCTTTACCAATGAAACTGAATGGGTACTTTCAAGTCTGGTAGATGCTAGGTTAGAGGTTGCTTTGTATTACATGCATTATACATAATCTTTGAGACAGTTTGTTGCTATGTATGTCTTTAAATACAATATGAAGCCAGTTGAGTTTATTGAGTTTATTTGTATTGTCCTAAATATAATTTTCTTATTAGAAACCCTCAGTAACTGAATTGGGCAATTTATTGTCAGTCAGATATATTGGTTGTGTCTAGCATCAATATTTCCTAAAATGCACTATGTTGTGTTTCATAAATTATTGTGAGTTTATTACCAAAAAGTTAAGTATATGGATTCAAATGGAATCTAGCAGAGAAGATCCTAGAAATGATGCTTCTTTGTGTACATTTTTTGATGAAATTACTGTCATGGATACATTGAGATTGGTTGTACTCTTAACACTATTTATTTGCCATTTATCTTATTCTTATAGATGATGGCACCTTGTAGACCTCAACTGTTGCGTTCAAGTGAAAGGAAATTTGCTCCAAAAGATGCTAATGTATTTAGAATATAATCTTATCCTTATTAATTTTATCTGACTTATGTTTATGGTCCTTGGAAGTAAATGAATTAAAAATTAATAACAAAATCCTAAATAATTACTGTTTAGAAGTATACTGTTGTAAATAATTTTAAAGTTGTACTGTGTTCATCAGATGGAATTTTGATCAGTGACATCTTTTGATGGAAACATGTAAATGCATGCATAATATATCTGATGATAATTATCTGAAACTGTTGTTTTTGTATTTCTTTATTATTAAATTTTTTTTTATCCCCACCTCTCCTTCAGCCCAATGAGAAAGTAAAGAGTCACTCAAGTGTCTGAAAGATCGAGACGATAAATCATTATTGTTGGGACAAGCCAACATTGAAGTATAAATTTTCAAACTTTAAAATAATGCAGTACTTCCTATACAAGAAAAATATATATCAAAGCCCCAAAGTTATGGGGTTCTCCACCGATATTCTAGACACGTTTATTGTTTCATATATTTTTCAATTTCAGTTTCTTTTTGTTTTCTTCAAACCATCGATGGGACATGATTTTCTAAATAATTTTGTGCAAACAAAAATATTGTAATTGCCATCATTTGTTTCCATAATCAGCTGATCGTACACGTAACCACAAAAGAGTCTTTATCCATAGAAGCTTTGTTTGTATTTTGGGAAAGGAATAAATCTGATTTCTCCATTTAGACAATCAGGACATTGACTGTCGCAGTTACAAGGCTCCCACTGACTTCTTTTCACCCTTATCAATCGAGAAATCAACAAATCATTGCAAAAAATGTAAATACTTATCATAATCAATTCATTATTGCCACAGGCAGCTTGTTGGAGGAAAATGGCGGACAAAAGCAATACCTGGAGGTGTGTCTAATTTACGCACGTTGATTGGTTAACTGATCAGAATGAGTGACAAGTGGTGATAGGTCAATTGCCTTGAAACTTTACACACAGTCCCACAGTCCAGTTAGTCTTAAATGAAAATGGTGCTACATCCAATATGGCTACCACAGTAGCCATCTTGAAAATATTGATGGTCTTCCTGAATTGATGGTCATATCAATATTGGGTTTACACTCCAAGACTTCTCATGATGTCCTGAATGAAATTGGTGCCAATCTGAATTTCAGTATGGCTATGATGGAAGCCATCTTGAAAATCTTGTTAATGCTTCTCCTCCTGAATGGATGGTCATTTCAGTATAGTGTTTTCACTACAAGACTTTGATGATGTCTAGTTGGTACTAAATAAAATTAGTGCTACTCTGATGTCCAATGTGGTCACCATGGTGGCCACCATGGTAACCATCTTGAAAATTTTATCACTACTGAATGGCCGTATCAGCATAAAATGTTATGAAAAGACTTCTGATAAATCAAATTTGTCAGCCGTCTTAAAAATCTTTTCATCACAACTACACCTGAACAGAAAATCAAATTCATGTGGGGCTTCACCAGAAGACTTCTTATAATGTCCAATTAGTATCAAATGAAAATGGTGCCTATCTGACATCCATACTGGCTGCCAGAGTATCCATACTGATAATCTTATTATTTCTCCTACTGAAAGGAAAATTGTATCAGAAAATAGTGTTATCTGTATTCCAATCCAAACAGATGGCTGTATCAACATGGGGTTTTCACCAGTAGACTTCTTATGATACCTACTTGGACCTTATATGATAATGGGGTCAGTCATACATCCAGTATGGCTGCCACGATGTCTGTCTATATTCTTGTCATTACTTGCTCTGAATGAATGGTCATTATGATCATTATGATGGGCTTTTCACCAAAAGACTTCTAATGATGTCCACTTTGTCCTAAAAGAAAATGGTGCCAAGCTGACATCCAGTATATCTACCACAGCAGTTGATTTAAAAATCTTGTTACTGCTGAAGAATATCAGATGGTTTCAACATTTGACAGTTAAAAAAAAAGCAATGGTCTTATTTTGAATTCCCTGAAATCTTTTTGCCCAGTAGAGTATCATACCTTTTGAGGGACTCCTATTTACATTCGCATCACATAGGATTCTGTCCAAAGGTTGTTACCAGACTACCAGGAATATTTTTTTGACCGTTAATTGTTTGTTAAACTTGAATTATGACATACCACTTTTTAATATCTTGCATTTCTCAAATACTGGAGCTGAAGACTCTTGTTCCTTAACTTAAGAAGGAAGATGCGTAAACAAGTCTCTACAACAGGAAGCCCATCCTTGCTAACCGAAGGCCATTGATTCATTTTATTCCACACCAGCCCTTTATAGGTGTAGCTGACAAAAACTTTGCTTGGAATAAGTACCCTCTCATGTATGAAAGATTTACATCCCATTGCAAGCAAAACTGATTGACCAGCTAAAGCACTCTTTATATATTAGGTATTGAATATGGTGACTTTCTTTATGCCTACATACCTTGACCCAAAAGAATAATCTTAGGTGTGAATGGTTTAATTTGGGTAAACTGACATGCATCGTCATTGGTTGAAATTATTATTTTCATTATTTACCTAGGCAGCCAATCAGATTAATATTGTTATTATTGTTATTATTATTATTATTATTATTATTATTATTTACCTAGGCAAACATGACAAGAAATCTGATAGACCAGTTTCTTTCAGCTGCATCCAGTCAGGTAGCAGAGCAATAAATATTGCTTCATCTAGTTACATTGTCTAGCAAAGATTTAATAAGACCAGTACCTTGTAATTCTAGCTCAGATTTGTTCCAGTGTGTACTTTCTTATTGTAGGAAAATGCAGACCTGCAGCTGTTAGTGAGGATGATATCGCTGGGGCTGGGGGCATGGGACATGATAGATAGCCAGCTTTTCAGGGAACCTAAACTTGTAAGTCATGTAGACTTTTGATTGCATTGTTGTAGAATATTTGTCAAACCAGTGTAGACATTGTTCAAGCAGGTGTGACAATTATAACTTTGAGTAGAAACCATGACCATTACCTTATCTCATTAAACAGTACATCAGAGAATCTGTATGGAATAAAAAATTCATGGGCATTGTGCAGCAAAACAAACCCATTATTCCTGAAGCATTATATACCACATATGAAGCATACTGGTAGTTAGCATTCAGCTCTCTACAGATAACAAACCATTTTTGCTTTATAAACAACTAAACAATAGTGGAAGATAAGCAGTGATTGTGGGTGGTCAGTTGTTTGGTATATCAAGTGTGCTTTTAACAAAATCCAGGTGGCTGCCTTTTACTTACAAACACATCTGTCCAAAACTCCCACAGATTATATTATTTACAATTAATTATTCTGACTTGTATAATGCTACTTGCCTGTTATTTACCCTTCCTAGGCATGCATGCAACACCAATCCCTATGGAGCCTCTCATCATGGTTTCTTTAAGACTATCATACATGTATTTCTACTTTCGATACCAAAATATTTGTCTCACAAATACCCTCAGAATCATAATTCATAAATCTTTATATTTAGTTTCTTTTCATCTTAACACTGAAATAAGTTAGCATGCAATTGTAAGGTACCATAGAGTTTAATCATCACTGATTAACTGATGGTTTAACACTTGATTGAGAGGGGGCCCCGAGTGGTCTAAAGCACTCACTGTTACGGATCACTGCCATCTCACCTCCGTCTGCATGGGTTTGAGTCTCGGGTTCGGCCAGTGTAGGTAAGTGAGAAAGCTTGCCAGTAGCTTCTCGAGGGTCAGTGGTTCTTGCTGGGGTTTTCTTGGGTTCTTCCTCCACCATTTATACTGGCCGCCATGTATAGCCTATCTTGTGCTGAAAAATGGCGTTAAACCCTACAACAATGACAACAACAACAACAACTTGATTGAGAGATTGCAAATATGGCAGTTCTTTTGGAAAATACACATACCACTGTGGCTCAAATGTATGGCTGCATTTTCTGGTGGATGGGTGGATGGACATGTCTCAGATAGAAGTAAAGTATGGTAATGTCTGTTTTTCATTCATTATCCTACCTGAAAAATTAGAAAAAAATGCTTGAGTGCAAGACAGTACATATCATACGAGACATGTGGCCTCATTAGGTATATGATCTCCTCTTTGGCAATCTACAATAACAATAAATACCAGTAATCAAGAAAAAAGCTTTAAAATTTTAAAGTTTAGACCTTGGCTTTCAATTTTTCCTAAATTATTCAGCTTATATGTGAGTATATATGGTAGTGAGAAGCCTGATCACAATATGAACAATATGTAAATATAAACATTAATTCCTGAGGATTATATGTATTTGTTGGTGCAAATGAGTGGCACAAAACTTTGGTAAGTGTTTTAAATTTTATTTCTCGCTAATTGAAACAATTTGCATGGGACAAGATCGATGTAGAAAATGTAGAGAGCATGTGCACTAACTCAAGTAGCTCTAACTTGCCTTTCACTGATAGGCACAGGGAATTTAGAGGTAGTCTTGACCTTGGCATCTATAGATGGAACTTGTCCATGTCCCATGATATGTCCTAGAAATGTTACACAAGCATTGCAAAACTCACTTTTAGATCAGTTAGTTGTAAAATTTGCATCAGTGAGTCTGTTCACCTTTCTATAATCAGTGAACATGCGGAAAGTGTTATCTGGTTTCGGAACAAGAATACATGGTGGACTCCAGTCACTTTTATTCAGCTCTATGAAATCATTCTCCAGCAAATACTGAATTTCTCTTTTCAAACATTTCTGTTTGAGAGGGTTCATCCTGTATGGGTGTTGTTTCACAGGTGTGGAATTTACAATTTCATTGTGATGATAGATTTTATTTGTTCTTGTAGGAACTTCTGGAAATAAGTGCTCATATTCAAGTAATAACTGTTTAAGTTCATTCTTTTCTCGCTGTTGCAAATGTGAAAGTTTCTGGTCCAGATTATTCATAATTTCTGAATTTTGAATATTTATTACTCCAAAATCAATAGAGTCCAATTGCATTCCATCGCTTAACTCCTTAGTGTGTGGGATAGGTGCAACTAAATTAATTGCATGATTAACCTAGCTATCTCTCTCGACATACTCCTTTAACATATTTATATGACAAAGTTGTTTTTGTTTTTTCCTCCTAGGAGTATTTATGATATAATTTAAATCATTTACTACCGTTTCATCTGTGTAAGGACCATAATACTTGGTCTGAAGAGGATTTCATGGTATGGACAAGAGAGCCAGAATTCTATCACCAGGCTGAAAACTCCTTTCCTTTGTATTTTATATCATACATTAATTTCATTTTTGACTGAGTAGAGTGCAGATTAGCTCTTGCAACCTCACAAGCCTTTGACAACTTATACTTAAAATTGGAAACATAATCAAGAAGATTAATTTCAATGTCTTCATTAGAAAGAAGTTTCTCTTTTAACAACTTCAGTGGTTCACGCACAGTATGTCCAAAATCTAGTTCGAAGGGACTGAATCCTAAAGATTCTTGAACTGATTCCCTAATAGCAAACAACAGTAAATTAATGCCTTTATCCCAATCTTTACCCATATCAAAACAATATGACTGAATTATATTTTTCATAGTTTGATCAGATCTTTCTGAAGCCCCTTGACTCTCAGGGTGATTAGCAGAAGACTTGAATTGTTGGATGCCTAATTCATACATAACTTGCTGGAATATTCCTGACATAAAATTTGACCCTTGATCAGATTGGATAGATTTGGGAAGGCCAAATTGAGTAAAAATCTTTATCAAAGCTTTTGCTGCTGTTTTAGTTTTAGTATTCCTTAAAGGAATTGCCTCTGGGAATCTTGTCGATGCACACATTATGGTCAGCAAGTACTTGTTACCTGTCTTGGTCTTAGGTAAGGGACTGATACAATCTACCATTATTCTGCTAAATGGTTCATCAAATGCAGGAACATGTTGCAGATGAGCCTTAGATATTGTCTGATTGGGTTTTCCTACCATTTGTCAAGTATGACAAGATCTGCAGTATTTAAAAACATCACTTTTGATTTTTGGCCAATAAAAGTGATTCAAGATCTTGTGATAAATCTTCTTAATCCCTAAATGGCCAGCCAAAGGAGTTTAATGGGCCAGACTAAGAATTTCTTGTCTGTAAGATTTTGGAACTACAGTTTGATAGTTCACTGACCACTTGTCACCAGCAGGTACCTCAGGTTGTCTCCATTTTCTCATAAGAATCACATTTTTAACTAATGGCCCTTTGAAACAAACAGGCAGTCTCAGGATGTTTTTCCTGTTCGAGGACAAGTGAATGTCGTTTGTCTCCCTGATTAGGATAAAGAGAATGAGTAGTTAAAAGAGGATCACTGTGACCAATACATGTGTCAGCTGAAGGAATAATTTCCTGATCAACGTCATTCTCAAGAGTTTTCTTTGCCATAGCTCTAGTAACTGCACAAGCTGGATATAAATCAGGGATTTCTTTTTCAATAGGATCAACTTTCTGATCCAAAGAAGGCTTGTCAGTTACAAGTGGATTAACCACAACCTTGTCTCCAGCTAGGCCGTTGCCTAGTAATAAACGAATGCCCTCAGTGGGAAAAGAATGCAATAATCTGACTGTCAAGGGTCCTGAGACTAAGTCTGATGACAAATTTACAGAATGGAGAGGAACATTAACAAAGCCTCACTCAACCCCCTGAATAAGAACACTCTCATTAGAAGAAGATTTGTAAAGAAAAAGGCAAAGTAACTGATAATAAAAGACTCTGAGAAGCTCCTGTGTCCCTTAAAATTTTAATAGGGACAGGACTGGCTGAATCACCCATGAGTGATATAGAACCCTTCGACTTGAATGGTTCATAATTCTCCATAATAAAATCATACTGGGATTTATTAGACCCAACAATTGTGTTGCTTTCAATACATGACCGTGACCTTGACCTCTTAGAAATAAGAGCATTTGGAATAGGTCTGTCTTGATTCTGTTGCTTATTTTTTAATTTGTAGCAATCAGAAATAACGTGTCCTTTCTTCTTGCAGTAGGTACACGTAGGAGGAGATAAGGACTTCTGATCAGTCTTGTCAGAAACTTGATTTCTAAAAGTTGTGCCAGATTGAAATTTGAAAAGGCTCATATTAGGCTGAAATACTTTTTTAACAGAAGACTGCTGAGTGGAAGACTTACTAATGAAAGAAACTTTATGAGCTAAGGAATACTCGTCAGCAGTATGAGCAGCATTTTCTAAAGTTCCAACCTTATGCTTATCAAGATAAGTCTTAATGTCACTATGGACACAATTCTTGAACTATGCAAGTAATACAAGTTGTCTTAGATTTTCATAATCTTAATCAAATTTCTTGGCTATGCAGCACTTATCGAATAACTGCTCTTTTTCTCTTGCAGATCTGACATGGGTTTGTCCAGCTTCTTTTTTATAGTTCCTGAATTTTTGCCGATAAGCCTCAGGGACTAACTCATAACCCATTAAAATGCATTCCTTAACCAGATCATAGTCAGCACTTTATTGTACTGACAGGGAAGCATCGATGTCGCTAGCTTTGCCAAAAAGTGCACTCTGTAATAATAGAGTTCAGTACGCTCTAGGCCATTTCAAATTTTCAGCAATTTTGTCAAAATGAGGAAAATATTTACTTCTTTTTCTCTAAAAGGGGGCACTAACCTAATATTCTTAGTAACATCAAAACTTGAATTTGTATGTAAAGTGGGGATGTGCTTTTCACTTGCCAGCTCTAATTCTTTTAATCTAAATTGATATTCCCTGCCTTCCTTCTCTCATTCTCTCTGCAATTCTCTGTCTTCCTTTTCTTTTTGCAATTGCATTTGTCTCCCCTTTCTCCAATTGCATTTGCATGTTTTTCTTCTTTCTGTAACTGCATTTGTCTCTCTCCTCTTTCTCCAATTTCATTTGCATTTGTTTCTCTCACCTCTTTCTGCAACTGCATTTTCCTCTCTCTTTCCTCTTTATCTAACTGCATCCATATTTCTTGAAGCTCAAGCTTTCTTAACTCTAATTCCATCTTGTATTTTAATTTTAATTCCTTTACTTTTATATTAGAGTCTGATACAGACTTACTAATCAAAACCAAAGCACTTTTATCGAAAACATTCTTTTTCACCCAATATTGAACAAAATATTTTTTATTTCTTGCTTTGTTAGAAAAGCTTTTGCCTTAGAAAGATCATTGTATTTTCTGGGAAGCTGAAGCAATTTTATCTTTTTTAAAGAAGTTTAACTGTTCCTGGGTAGGATTTGAAAGAAAGATCTGCACTTTAGATGACATAGTAAAAAGCTTGTTGACTTCACTTAAGATTTCTAAAATGTGATATAATATTTGGGATTTTAAAAATTCCAAAACAAAGTGAATCAGAATTTAAAAACTAAGATTTCTGAAATATTTTAGTGAAATTCGTATCCCAAGGACGAGCACCCAATTTTCTGTTAATGGGTCTATGCTCTTAAAATAAGTAACAGAAAAGAGTGAAAAGAACAAGCTTTGTAATATTTAACAAATAATTTATTTCCATTGAATAAAAAGTGAATATAAAAAAAACCTCTTAGTTTTGTGAATTAAATCCCAAAATAATCCAAGAAATACAGACACAAGTCCTAGTGATTTAAAGTCCTGAATAAAATGAGCAAAAGTCCAGAAAATATCTCATAACTGAAGTCAATGATGTGTCTGTGGTTGCTGTTGAAGTGTTGATGTATCAACAGTCTTTTGTTGAATCACAGAAATATAGTTCCAGGTTTGAATTCAGTATAAATTCCAGTGAATGACTATATCCAAGAATTTTATCAGAGCCCTTTTGTATTTCCAGAGAAAATAATCACTTGAATTCATTAATTTGAAGAAAATAAAATTCAGCCCAAACTGGTGACAACATAATACAACTTGAAGGTGCTAGATGTTAAAGCATGAATGATAAAATCCTCACAGTTACAATATATATAGTTCTCTGCTTGACCTCAGGTCACAATTAGCATATTCAAAAAAAACCATTACCTAATGGAAAATAGACTTCTAGAATGATCTAATGAGCCTTGTTTACTTAGAACACAATAACCTGTAAAAATCACTTAGGAAACTCCAAAACCCTGACCCGAATCAACAAATTTACTTCTAGTTTACCTGAATAAAAGTCCTGATATTAAGTTTGTATACAAAGAGAATAACGAAGCTATTATTAGCTGTTTACATATAATGAAATAAAGAAAATATTTTTAAAAAAGTCAATCAGGTCAAGCAGACATGAACTCAATTTTGGACAAGGTCTCCAGCATACAGTGTTACATTACAATAGCATGTAATGAAATAAATTTTAACAAACAATTAAATTAAATATAGATAACAATATGGTAATGCATTGTGTTACATATATGTAATCTAATTACTTGTGTGTTAGTTTTAAATTTTTTATTTTATTTTAATTTCATTACATGTTATTGTAATGATAACTTTATTCACTGGATTTGACATTTTTTTTTGGGAAAATTCAGTTCAGTTCAGTAAATAACCAGTGTTGCTACATTGTATTTTTAGCTGGCCTAGTTCCTGACCTTGATTCAGAATTGGTAAACATCTTTTTTTATTTCTATACTAGAGTGAAGATCATTGGTCGTAATCAAGGTCATACTTGGCTTGTGTGTCAGCTCTATTGTAAACAACTTTTTTTAATCATTGAATCTTATAGTAAGATTCGGTCAGTAGAATCAGATTTATCCATGGTGTATGTGTCAGCCGGCCTATGCTGTTACTGTGCCGTTCGAACTAAGTGACCACGTGACCCCATCATGTGATCTAAAATTGCGTTTAAAACTAGCTTTTTATAGTGATTCAATTCAGTCGTAAATTGATGCCTTCAGAGCTCAAAGGTATTTTGTGTTGTGACCAGTTTGAGTTAAGTTTTTCTAGTTTTCGGAATTAGTAATTAATTTCTTTGGAAAACATACATAAGTGCTCTTCTTCATCAAAATTTTTGGACAAAGACATTTATTGGAAATTATTTGGAATTTTCTTAAGACGGAATACTAACTTTAGTGATTCAACAAGGAACTGTTGACACAACAGCACAAAACAGGATATAGAAGACGTCATCGCCTTCCATCTTGGAACTTCATCAAATTCGAACTTTGATTCATTTAGAACTTTTTAGTGATAGGACATATATTATTCATTGTAGGATTAATTTTGGATTAGATTCACAAACCTTAAGTCCTTCTTCATATTTTTACCTTCTTTTCTAGGGAAATAAATTGTTTTGTTAAGTTTACAAAGTTTGTTGGCTTCATTCTTTTATTTGTTACTTTTGAATGAGCCTAGACACGTAATAATTGTTTGCAGGAAAAAGTTGTATCTGGTCACAATAACAACAAAAACATACCGAGCAATATCTCTGTATTCTGAATAAACATATTGGTTCTCTTAACATGGCAATACATGTACAGAGCACACAATAGTGCACTTTATTCTGTGTCAGTTATTTAACTCTTTGGATTTCTGATTTTTTTAGTCAATTCAAAGCCTTTCCTTATGGATGAAACAGTTTGCAACAACCCCCAAAAATGTATATGTACATGGCTAACTGGATGCCCATGAAGACAATCCTTTCTATCTTAAACATCTTTTGTTTGTTGGCCCTGATATCTTTGGAGAAGCTTTTGAGAGAAGAGATATTGTTTTCACTCTTAAATAGAACCAGAACATTTTGATGCAGATATAAATCTGCCTGATACAATAAGGCAGAGCCAAAATGTTGATATGAATAAAAAAATATGTAATGTTAACAAGCATAGATCGTAAGATGATTTTGTTATTTAGATGGATGCATCCAAGATGACTGGTGAGTTCTTAATCAGCAGATTCAGATCAGGCCACTTGAAGAATCCAGTGATCATATAGTAATTATATAGAATTTCTTGTCATCTTTAATACTATGTAATCTTCCTCCATCACATATATACTGGCCACCATATACAACCTATCATGTGCTGAAAAATGGCGTTGAAGTCACAGTAACAACAAAAACATACCTAGCAATCTTGCTGTATTTCTGAATAAACATATTGGTTCTCTTAACATGGCAATACATGTACAGACTTCTAAATTAGTTATGTCACTCTTGTTCAGGGAAAAGAATAATCTTCCTAAATACAATTGGTAGTGGTGACTGCCTTGAAAAAAATATATACATTTCAACTATTTACCATGAGTAGATAATACTTGGGCTGATTTGTACAAAGTGGATGTTAAGTAGATAAATTTTGCTTCTAAATTTCCAAATTTATTAATTTGCTTTATGGAATTCAAAACCTGGAGCATTTATTTTGCAATGCTTTTTCCTGTAGCTGGCATGAATTTGGGTCATACAAATTCCTTCTTTCCACTTAGTGGGGAAAGTTATAATTATAGTCAAGAGTGAGACCGGCTATTAAAAGTTTTTATGGTTATCCCATAATGACCATCTCAGTCTGGGTTTCATTTCATTATGGATAGTAGTTTGATTCCTGCCATGCTTGACACAAAGACCTATTTATATTCTTGCCTATCAGAGAGACTTACCCTCTGATTGAAAATTTGCAGCTGATAGGTGTGGTTGTAATAGGACATAACTTAAAAAGTATAAGGCTGCAAAAGCTAGTCTCAACTGCAGATTAAGAGAGAAAAGGCACAAAAACGCAGTATTTCCTTTTTCAGAGTAAAGGCTTTGTCTTATGCACACAACTTTACATTATCTCAGAAGTCTTAGGAAATATGATTGTTTGTTTGTTTCTTTCTGCATTTTCAAGTGGATACAAATACCATGTTAATATGTGGTTGAAAAGTGGTTATACAAATTTTGGGAAATGATATGTAATATTTAAAAGCCATCCAAATGATTCAGCAATGATATCTTCTGTTCAGGAAATTCTACAGATGGGAAAATGGAGAAATATATTTTAAAAAAATTAATGTATATAACTATAAAAAAAAATTAATTATTTACAGTAGATATATTTAAACAAGAAATGTTATACTAGTGGTTTTGCATATGATATGACAGTTGATTTTAGTGGTCTTTTTGTTGCCTTTAAATGAGCTAATTTATACATGTGAGGCTGAAGGCTTCAGAGGAATAATGGTGCCCCATCCAGGCATACTTTAGATGTAAGGGATGGATGACATTATTGGAGTGAGGTTGAGGCTGAACAGGTATAAACCCTCCCAATGACGATGTGTCCCACCTGATTGCGTTTCTTATCAGACAACAAAAATACAGGTTTTAAAATATGACCTCAAGTGTGGACAATGGCTCTTGTATAACAGGTGCCATGTAATCTTATTGATATTTAAAGAGCACCTCCGCAAGCATTAGGATGAAAATGCTAAAATATACATGTTCAGCTCCGATAATGACCACAATCCATCACATCTAAAGCGTGTATGGATGGGGGTACATTTTTCTGTTTTTGAACAGTTTAATACATCAGCCTACCCACCTAACTGACAAATTGACTTGCTCAGTAGTGATGGGTAAGATATTGCTGCTATTAAAATAATGTTTATTTTGCATGTGGTAGAACTAATTTTAATTATACAATATTTGCCCATCGCTGTTGGCAAATGCCCTCCTCCCACACCTCTCTAATGTCCATGTGTAATGTCATCTCGGAAAAAGATGACTGTTCTACTCATGGTCATGTGAGTCTTACTGACAATTCTCCACCCTCATCTTTTATCATATTTAGTTGGTCCTAAATGAAAAAGGTACTAATCTGATGAAAAATCTGGCCAACACAGAAGCCATCTTGAAAATTCTGCTATTGTTTCTCTGCCTGAAGACTTTTGTGAAGCTGTTTACCATCCTAAATGAAAGTGGTGCTGCTCAGACATCCATATTGGCCTCCACAGCAGCCATCTTGAAAATCTTGTTATTTCTACATATCCTGAATGAATTGACACATCAGCATGTGGCTTCACTAAAAGACTCCTTATGGTGTCTGGTTGGTCCTAAATGAAAACATTGCCCCAGGATACCCAGTGTAGCCACAGCAATGGCTGCATTGAGAATCTTATCTCTACTCCACTTGAATCAATGTGACTATATTAACATGTGGTTTACATCTTGAAAATCTTGTTAACTCTACTTGACCTCAATCCTGTATGGTCATCAGCATGTGGTTGTCACTAAAAGATGCCTTATTATGTCTTGTTGGTTCTAAATAACAATGGTTTCAATCAGACCACCAATATGGCCAACACAACAGCCATCTTGAAAATCTTGTTATTACTACTCTTTCTGCATGGAAAGTCATATTGGCATGGGTTTTTCACCAGAAGACTGCTTACAGTGTCTGATTGGTTGTAATTAAAATTGTGCTGATCTGATGTCCATTAAGGCTGTAATAGTAGCCATCTTTAAAATCGTAAGCTACTTCTCCTAGATTGAAATTCATATTGATGTTGGGTTTTCACTAGATGAAAGTGGTTCTGATATGACATCCAGTATGGTCACCATGGCATCTATCTTGAAATTCTTTTTAATGCAGTTCCGAAATGGAAGGTCTATTACCACCAGTCACCACTAAACATGTTTGGGCCTACATCCATAAAACTTAATAGCTGACCACTACATGTTTGCCATCCACCCCCCAATCATACACTAGGCAGAATATTGGGAATGAAACTCCATAATGAAGCTTCAGAACATCAGGATGGCATCTCTTAGGACAAATCAAAGAGATGAGGTGTATTATGTTTCTCCTTTATAGGACACATGATTCATGAATACCTCACCAGTGCCCACTAACAATGGAACACATTATGGACGAGTGTATTGACTTCTACCCATTGAAATGGAATGTTGTTTTAAAAGGTGAACTCAATAAAGAACCTTTTTAATGATGTACTACTAGAGTAAAATATTTATATATTATTAATTTAACTTTATTTATATATATATATATATATATATATATATATATATATACGTGTAGGCTCGTACAAAGGTAACAAAAGAAAAGAGTGAAGTCAACAAGCTTTGTAAATTTAAACAAAATAATTTATTTCCCTAGAAAACGAAATAAAAATATGAAATATGACTTACGGTTTGTGAATATAATCCAAAAATGAATCCTACAATTGAAAAATATAAGTCCTATCACTAAACAGTTCTAATTGAATCCAGGTTCGAATCTCTATGAAGTTCCAATATGGAAGACGATGAAGTCAGATGAGGTCGTTGTACTGATGGCAACAGATCCTCGTTGAACACAATTTATAATGTTCTATTTAGAATTCCAGAATAAATTTCCACTGAATATCTTTGTCCAAGTATTTCGTTGAAGTAGAATATTTCCCAGGGTGAATAAATTATTTCAAATAATCAACTCAAAATGGCAACAACAATAAAAACCTCTTGAGCCCTCAAGGTTTAAAATATGACTGGATAGATCTACTAGCAAATGGCTGTTTTAAGCCTCGATTTTAGATCACATGGTGGCTCATGTGACGGGTTAGTTGACCACTAATTTGAACAGCGCAGTAAACAAAAAAAGGCCATTTAACACGTAGGCAAGAATAGCCCTCTCTAAGAATCAGATTCTCATGCTGGAGAAATAAAAAGAAAGGCTTTTTATAATTCAGCTAACATATGGGCCGAAAATGACCTTGGTAATAGCCAATCATTTTTGCGTAGTGTTTACAAAATCTATGAACCAAAGTGAGCTAAAAATAGTGCTTAAGTCATACTTTTACGTTCTAATTAGACATATTTTTTCAGAAATATCAAATCCCGTGAAAATAATCATTACAATAAAATGTAATGAAACAAAAATATAAAATAAAAAATTTAAAAACTAACGCACAAGTAATTAAACTACATATACATAACACTTCCCACCATAAAGAAAGAGAAAGATTTATGTAATAAAGCTTTCTTTTTACCATATGTAAAGTATACATGAGGTAAAACAAAATTACATAAGAAAACTCTTATGAATTATACAAAGTGTACATGAAATAATATTTCTATACACGGGAAAGTGCATCTGCAATCAAATTGTCTTTTCCTTTGATATGTGCCTGATGTCAAGATTATATTCTTGCAAAAACAAACTCCACCTTAATAATCTTTGATTTTTATTTTTCATCTTGTCGATGAAAGTAAGGGGGTTGTGATCACGAAACACAACAACCGGAGAAGGGGTTGAACTAATGTAAACTTTCAAAATGCTGTAATGCCAATATTAAAGCCAAACATTCCTTCTCGATTGTTGAGTAATTCTTTTGGTGCTGATTTAATTTCTTAGAGAAATAGCACACTTGGTGATCAACACCATTTATATCTTCTTGAATCAATACTGCTCCAACCCCAACATCACTTGCATCAACAGACAATTTAAAAGATTGATTGAAATTTGAAGCTGTTAGGACTGGCGCACTTTTGAGTATGGATTTTAACCTATCAAAAACCACCTGACATTTTTCAGTCCAAAGAAACTCGTTTTTCTTACTTAACAAGATTGTCAGGGGTTCAGCAGTATTAGAAAAATTGGAACAAAATTTCCGATAGTATCCGGCCATACCCAAAAATCGCATCAGTTGCTTCTTACTGACGCACAGGAAATTCAGAGATAGCCTTGACCTTAGCATCTATAGGTTTAACTTGACCATGTCCCACAACATGTCCTGGAAATGTTACACAGGCATGGCAGAACTCACATTTAGATAAATTGATGTCAAATTTGCATCAGTGAGTCTGTCAAAGAATTTCCAAATCGTGGCTAGATGTTCTTTCCAGGTATCGTTGTAGATGATAACATCATCGATATAAGCATCACAATTATCTAGACCAGAGGTAATCATATTCATCAAACGTTGAAAAGTACTTGGGGAATCCTTCATCCCGAACGGCATTACTTTATATTGATAGAGTCCATCTGGAGTCACAAATGCCGAAATTTCTTTTGCCCTTTCCATTAGTGGAATTTGCCAAAATCCTTTCAGAAGGTCAAATTTGGTGATGTACTTGGCATTTCCAATTTTATCAATACAGTCATCGATTCTAGGTAATGGAAATGAATCTGTTTTTGTCACACTGTTCACCTTCCTATAATCAGTACACATACGGAAAGTTTTATCTGGTTTTGGAACAAGTATACATGATGAACTCCAATCACTTTAACTGGGCTCTATGAAATCGTTCTCCAGCAAATACTGAATTTCCTTTTTCAAGTATTCCTGTTTGAGATGGTTCATCCTGTATAGGTGTTGTTTCACAGGTTTTGAATCTACAATTTCAACGTCAAGAAATCTTTTGTTTGTTCTCGTAGGAATATCTGGAAACAAGTGCTCATACTCGAATAATAACTGTTTTAAGTTCATTCCTTTCTTGTGGTTGCAAATGTAAAAGTTTCTGGTCCAGATTTTTCATAATTTCCGAATTCCAAAGATTTGTTGCTCCAAGATCAACCGAGTCTGATTGAATTTCTTCACTTAAATCCTCAGTTTGTGGGACAGGTACAACTAAATTAATTGCATGATTTACTTGGCTATCTCTTTCAGTATACTGGTACTCCATTCATTTATTTAGATCAGAGTACTATTATTATAATTTAACTCATTCATTTTCTACTTTACTTTGTAAGGGCTGTGAAATCTAATTTGAAGAAAATTTTGAAGAATGAGCAAGAGAGAATGAACTCTATTTCAAGACTCAAAACTTCTCTCCATTAAAGTTCTGTGAAACCATGATTTCACTTTTGACTTGAATTGCTGAGTGCCAAATTCAAGCATAACTAGCTGGAAAATTCCAGACATAAAATTTGACCCTTGACCAGATTGGACAGATTAAGGAAGGCCAAATTGAGTAAAAAACTTTATCAAAGCATTTACTATGGTTTTGGTTTTAATATTCCTCAAAGGAATTGCCTCTGGGAATCTTGTTGATGCACACATACCCGTAATGGTCAACAAATATTAGTTGTCTGACTTGGTCTTAGGTAAGGGACCAACACAATCTACCATAATTCTGCTAAATGGTTCGTCAAATGCAGGAATAGGTTGCAGATGAGCCTTAGGTATCTTCTGATTGCGTTTTCCTACCATTTGACAAGTATGACAAGATCTACAAAATTTACAAACGTCACTTTTGATTTTTGGCCAGTAAAAGTCAAGATCTTGTGATAAGTTTTATTTATCCCTAAATGACCAGCCAGAATAGTTTCGTGGGCCAAACTAAGTATTTCTTGTCTGTAAGATTTTGGAACTACAGTTTGATAGTTCACTGACCACTTGTCACTAGCAGGTACCTCGGGAGGTCTCCATTTTCTCATAAGAATTCCATTTTTAATGAAATAACAGACAGGTACTTCAGTGGCTTCAGTTTTCACTAATGGCCCTCTGAAACAAACAGGAGATCTCAGGATCTTTTTGTTCGACGACAAGAGACTGTCATTTATTACCCTGATTAGATAAAAGAGAATGAGTATTTAAAAGAGGATCACTGTGATCAATACCTTTTGATTGATCCAAATTAGGAGTGAAAGTGACCTCATCAAAAGCCTGATCAGTACATGTGTCAGCTAAAGGAATACTTTTCTTATCAAAATCATTTGCAAGAGCTTTCTTTGCCATAGCTGTAGTAACTGCACAAGCTGGGTATAAATCAGGGTATTCTTTTTCAGTGGGATCAACTTTCTGATCCAAAGAAGGCTTGTCAGTTACAAGTGGATTAACCACAACCTAGTCTCCAGCTAGGTCGTTGCCTAGTAAAAAAATGAATGCCCTGAACGGGTAAAGAATGCACTATACCGACTGTCACAGGTCCTGAAACTAAGTCTGATGACAAATTTACAGAATGGAGAGGAACATTAACAAAGCCGCACTCTACTCCCTGAATGAAAACACTCATTAGAACAGGACTTCTCAGAAAAAGGCAAAGTACCTGATAATAAAAGACTCTGAGAAGCTCCTGTATCCCTTAAAATTTGAATAGGGATAGGATTGGCCAAATCACCCAAGAGTGATATAGAACCCTTCGACATGAATGGTTCATAATTCTCCATAATAAAATCAGACTGGGATTTATTAGACCCAACAAATGTATTGCTTTCAATACGTGATCATGACCTTGACCTCTTAGAAATAAGAGCATTTGGGATAGGTCTATCTTGATTCTGATGCCCATATTTCAATTTGAAGCAATCAGAAATAATGTGTCCATTTTTCTTGCAATAGGTACACGTAGAAAGAGACAAGGATTTTGAATCAAGTTTATCAGAAGCTTGATTTTTAAAAGTTGTGCCAGATTGAGTTTTAGAAGGAGTTGTATTAGGCTGAAATACCTTTCTACCAGTAGACTGCTGAGTGAAAGTCTTACTAACAACAGGAACTTTATGAGTTGAGGAATACTTATCAGCAGCACGTGCAGCATTTTCCAACGTTTCAATCTCATGCTCGTCAAAATAAGTCCTAATGTCACTAGGGACACAGTTCTTGAACTCTTCAAGTAACATTAGTTGTCTGAGACTTTCATAATCATGTTCAACTTTCTCGGCTGAGCACCATCTATCAAATTGTTCTGCTTTTTCCCATGCAAATTCGACATAAGTCTTGTCCATGGATTTTCTAGAATCCATGAATTTTTGCCGATAAGCCTCGGGGACTAACTCATAACCCTTCAAAATACAGTCCTTAACCACATCATAGTCAGCACTCTGCTCTAGTGACAGTGAAAAATAAATATCACTAGCTCTTCCAGTAAGTAATTGTAATAACGTTGTCCAATGCTCCCTTGGCCATTTCAAATTTTCAGCAACTTTTTCAAAATGAGGAAAATATCTACTTCTTTTTCTCTGAAAGGGGGCACTGGCTTGATATTTCTATGAACATCAAAAGTAGGGGAGTGTTTTCCTTTTGCCAGCTCTAATTCTTTCATTATAATTTGGAATTCTTTTTCATCCTTCTCTTTTTGCATTTGCATATTTAGTTTTTCTTTCTCAATTTGCATTTCCATTACTTCCCTTTCTCTTTCCATTTGTATCTTTTCTATCTGAAACTGAACCTGTCTTATCTCTAATTCCAACCTTTTAACTGGGCTTCCATTTTCAAAATTTTCAAACATTCCAAAGTAAAATTGAAAAAAATTCTCTACTTTTGATGATATTGTGAAAAAATGCCTGTTGTTTTCACTAAAGATTTCAAACAAAATGTTAAATAGTACTTGGGATTGAAAACTAGGGGAATTGAAATTTCAAAAATAATTTTCTGAAATATTTTAGCCAAATTTCATATATCCCAATGATGAGCAACCCCAATTTTCTGTTACATGTAGGCTCGTAGAAAGGTAACAAAAGAAAGGAGTGAAGTCAACAAGCTTTGTAAATTTTAACAAAATAATTTATTTCCCTAGAAAACAAGGTAAAAATATGAAATAGGACTTACGGTTTGTGAATATAATCCAAAAATGAACCCTACAATTGAAAAATATAAGTCCTATCACTAAACAGTTCTGATTGAATCCAGGTTCGAATCTCTATGAAGTTCCAATATGGAAGACCATGACGTCCGATGAGGTCGTTGTACTGATGGCAACAGATCCTTGTTGAATCACAATTTATAATGTTCTATTTAGAATTCCAGAATAAATTTCCACTGAATATCTTTGTCCAAGTATTTCGTTGAAGTAGAATATTTCCCAGGGTGAATAAATTATTTTAAATATGAAAATCAACTCAAATGGCAATAACAATAAAAACCTCTTGAGCCCTCAAGGTTTAAAATATGACTGGATAGATCTACTAGCAAATGGCTGTTTTAAGCCTCGATTTTAGATCACATGGTGACTCACATGATGGGTTAGGTGACCACTAATTTTAACAGCGCAGTAAAAAAAAAAAAGCCATTTAACACGTAGGCAAGAATAGCCCTATCTAAGAATCAGATTCTCACGCTGGAGAAATAAAAAAGAAAGGCTGTTTAGAATTCAGCTAACATGTGGTCTGAAAATGACTTTGGTAATAGCCAATCATTTTTGCGTAGTGTTTACAAAATCTATGAACCAAAGTGAGCTAAAAATAGTGCTTGTCATACTTTTATGTTCTAATCAGACTGATATTTTTCAAAAATATCAAATCCCGTGAAAATAGCCATTACAATAAAATGTGATGAAACAAAGAAAATAAAAAAGAATTTAAAAACTAACACACAAGTAATTAAATTACATATACATAACTATATATATATATATATATATATATATATATATATATATATATGTTAGACATTTGCGTTTAGGTTTATTTTCACAAAGGCACATTTAATCTACTGATATATATATATATATATATATATATATATATATATATATATATATATATAATAACATGGCATTGGCTTTTCACCTGACAAAATAAAATCCTGAATAGTGCAACAAATGCTCAAATTGTTACAACAGGAAAGTAGTCCCTGCCCCCAAGTATGTGTTTTGAGGTTTACATAATTCAAAATTTTAAAGTTGTTTTCTGTTCATTTTACTTTAAAAGATCTTATTTGAAATAACTAATACTTCTCATCACTTTCCTTGTAGGGCAGCATGTGTAATGCCAGTAGAAAAAGGATAGAATACTCCTGACCAACAATTAGTGTTAAGTTAAAGAAATACACTTTATCAGAATAATTGCATGTTGTACAGTAAAATAATTTTTTTTTTCTTCCAGGAAACAGTGATCCTTACCAAGTTCCTGCCATACCTAACAGGCATGATGGTGGAGGACCAGATTCGTGCTGTATCTGTCAAACTACAGGATGAGATCCTGTCACCACTCAGGTCTCCAGCAAACCTGTATTTGATGTTCATTCGGGAAAGTGCGGTGGCCAGCATGTTGGCAATGTACTATGCATTACAGGTATAGCTTGTACTGACTACACAAAATACATCAAACACAGGAGATGCAGCTAGGGATTTTTGTTCTTGGGATAACATGACACAAGTGCTTACTTTACAAATTATAGACATACAAATGGATAATCTCATCTTAAATTTGAATGTAAGATTAATTCCCTTTATCTAAGATGTAAAACAATTTTATTAGAACTGCTTTGAAGGTTATGATAGCCTTAGAAATATTGCTTTGACAGCTTTTTTCAAAGGGTTCTGGTCAGGCTAACTAGGACCTTTGTAACAGAACCATTACACATATCACTATTTAAGCAGTCTGGCTCCAAGCAAATGCCAATTAAATGACCTGCTACAAAGTCATTTGTAGCTCTACTGGTCATAAATCTGTTCATTAGCACATCTTTGTTATTGTTACTCCTCATGAACTATACATACTCGTGTAGAAGTCGACCTTTTTTTTTTTTACTGAAAATTTGATTCATGTGGAGTAAGGGTCATCTTATAAGTGCAACATACAAAAACTTTGATAATCTAGGGTAATGTTGGAAACTCACTGTTTGCATTACACAAAAATACTGCAAATTCAATTATTTAAACATTTTTATACCAATATTCCCATTCAGAAATATGCATATGATATGCACCGTGTTTATTCGGTTGATGACTTTATCAGACCTGTGCACCCTCCATATTTTTCTGTATTTAGTACGGAAAAAATATCAAATACAGAAATACGACTTCAAGAGCTAAATCCGATTTTGTGCGAGGTAAAATATGGAAAATTTGTATTTGGCAAGTATGCAAAACAAAGAAAGAAATGAAGTACGAAAATAAAGCAATAGCATTCCGCCATAGTTAGCTCTGTATTAAATAGAAGGGTCGTGTGAAAAATGCTCTGCAACTGTGCATGTGTAGAGTTTCTTTGTCGTTGCGTCTGTAGTGTAAGCAGCATCATGGCTGAATGTGGTTCGGGAAATGTATTTGAAATGGTATCTATGAGGAAGAGAATGGCTGAAGAAGAATTAACTTCAATCAAAGACACGAAGCGACGAGTACAGCAGTTTCTCACATCATACAGCAAGACCTGGCCATTCATTTCTTGCCAGCAGAAAGGGTGATATTTATGCCTACTGCAAACTGTGTGAAACTGATATATCAATTAGGAGTGGTGGCGGGAATGACATCTCTCATCAGATAAAATCGGAGAAGCATAAATTGATCGATAAGGCAAGACAAATGGCTCCAATTACATCTTTCTTTTCAAATAATACCAACCGTTCAACAGACTGTGATGAACACTCCCTGCATGTGACTCGTGCTGAAGTTATGATGTGCAAACTCATTGCTTACCACAATCTGCCATTAGCAAAAGCTGATTCCTTGAGTGATGGTTTCAGACTTATGTTTCCAGATAGCAAAATTGCTGCAGGTATGTTATATCATGTTTACCTATTTTTGACATTTACTTACAAGGCAAATCCAGGCAATTACAGTAATTTAAAACCTTTTATGCATGTATTTTTACCAAGTGAAGCACACATACACAATTGATACCAGGCACCTGTTAAATTTAATCCCAGCTAGTTATTCGAATTTGCTAAAACTTACAAATTCTAAAATAGAGTCAGTTTCAATGGACCATTGTTTGAATAGTTATGGTGTGAACACCTTTACTGAACAAACTTGTATATTGTACAAATTACAATTTCAGTATTTATGTTTCAGATATGAAGTGTGGCAGAAAGAAGGCAACTGCTCTTGTGAAGACTTTGGGAAAGGCACAACAAAGGAGCTTGTCTGAGAGGATGCAGACTGCAGCCTTCACACTTTTGACAGGTGGCAGTAATGATAACAGGAGCAAGCAGTTCCCAATTGTAATTAGATCAATGGACCAAAACACAGGACTTGTGTTCAAGATCTTTTTGACATTGAGCAGAAGAGAATGTTCGAGCATGTTTGTACCAGATGGCTAAGTATTGGTTGTTGCCTGGAGAGATGCTACAGAATTGGGAACCTTAAGTTCTTTAAATCAGAATTTGATGATGTCAAGACCAAGTCAGTTTCATCTTCAACACAGGTTGCTGAGAGCAGTGACAAACCATATGCACACAAGAAAGTAGAAAACATCCTGAAGTTCCTTAAATCGCCTACAAACAAGCTGTATGTTCTGTTTCTGGACTATACTGTCAAGATGTATGATGTGCTTGTTAGTCTCCAGTCAGAAGAACCGAAGATACATGTACTGAGAAAAATGCTGGTCAGCCAGATTGTGAAAGTACTTTGTCGTTTTGTCAAACCAGCTGCCATGTCAAGTTGTGTGCCTGAAGCTGTTGACTTCCAAAGCAGCTACAATTTAAAAGACAACAAGGACTTAGTCATAGGTGATGCTGCCCGCAGTTTCATTGCTGACTCTGACAATAATGGTTTGAGGGACATGAGGATCAAGCAGTTCTATGGGGATGTAAAACTGTAATTTAAGAGTGTTTGCAGATACTTGATTGAGAAGCTTCCTCTCAAAGAACCAATCTTGAGACATGCAGTTGTAGCAGATGCTTCCTTGCAACAGACAGCCAAACTGAGTGATCTGACTTTCTTCCTGCATAGATTTCCAGCACTACGTCCTCCTGGTTGCACCGCTGACACTGTTGTTGAGCAGTTTGCTATATATCAATATACAGACCTATCCACCTGCACCAGACAAAGAATGGATGAAACCTGGGCTGCAGTTGGTAATAAGAAGGATGAAGAGGGGGCATTGTTCCTCGGTGAACTTTCAGTTATAATGCGAGGAATATTAACCATTCCCCACAGTAATGCCCACTGTGAGAGAATCTTTTCCACAGTGCTTAAGAACAGAACAGAGCAGAGGTCGTCAATGGGAGACGACACTCTAGAAGCATTGTTGCTTATTAAATCAAAACCTGGTTATCCATTTGAATCCCAACACCAGCACTCAGTTGAACAACTACAGAAGTTGAAAAGTGCCTACTATGAAATGAATAAGACAAGTCAATAATCCTCATTCCAGCATACATGTAGCACTGAACTTGACACTGCTTTGCTGTAACCTTCAGCATCTAAGCTCAACACTGATGATCATTAATAAATTATTTTCAACTGTTAATTGTTTCAAATATTGTAAATATGAAATATTTTGCATCATTTTTGCAGTATGGGTCATTGTATTGACAGTTTGGATACAAGACGCGTCAGTAATGTTGTGCGTTTCTATTGGTGTGTACTTGTGAAGAACACTGAAAGCTGACATGAAATACTGAAAATATCCCTGAAAATACTGAAAAGCATTATAAGGGGTGCACAGCTCTGCATTATTCATTACACAGTACATGTATCTGCAGGTTTTTGGATTTTAATCGTTTGAAAGTATTACGGGTAAATTAAATACTCCTCACCGCAAAGTAAAGTCTCAGGAAGTTTTTGTTACTGTCGGTGTTTACTAGAAAGTATATTGCTTTCATTTTTGTGCAAGTCCCAACAACCTGAGTTTATATTGATATTTGTGTTTTGCTGTATAAACACTATGTTTGATGCAATAAAAGTTTTGATTTAATTTGTATTTTCCTTTTCCATAAGTTAGATTTTTTTTTTCCGAAGTGATATTTCCACCAGTTTCTGCCAGTGCATATGACCCAGTGAGCAAATGGCTTGTCAAGGCAGCATTCACTTGTTTTCAAGTTTGACAATCCTTTTGATCAAGCTGCAAATTTAGTACATGTACTTGTTCAGTGCCAAGTTGAGTTCTACACTTCCAGTGAATGTTTGACCTTAACCCTTTTTAGCTTGTAAAGGCAACAACCTGTTTATTTTCCTCTGTGACAATCCTTTGATCAAGCTACGAGTTTGATACTTGCTCAGTGCCAAATAAAAGAGGGTATTTTTTTTAACTCAACTGTGATCATGCCGCACAGTTGACATGTGTTTATTTGTAGTCTTTAGTAGATTTCAGACTCTATGATCAATGTGTTACAGAACCCGAGCTCAGTCTCTATATAAACACCCGCATATGACTATAAAGCCAACTAGACCATGACGATTTACAGTGACCTGACAGTAATTGAGGAGTTTGTCAGACAGTGAGGATGAATTCTTGGAATTTGTACCAGATGATATTAGATAGTGACATTTATATGATACTGTGAATAAAAAAATTAGACTTTATTGCTTATTTGTAAGATGCATGGAATTAACATTACAGGATATTGTGAATCAGTCATCCAGAACTATGTTTGTACTGGTACATGCATTCTAACCATTACACTTCTGGCATAATCGTTACACTTTTTTTCCACCAAATTATTTTTTTTGCAAGACTCTATACAGATTTTGCTTTTTTGCTATATTAAAAAATAAAATAAAAATTAAGCAATAAAAATTGCTTTTGTCATTTTATTATTATCTCTTTAATTCCACTCATAAATTTTTGAGAATATTCTTAAACAAGTGACTTTTTGCTATTTATAGCAACTATATGTGACCCATTTCGAAGAAAATTGGTTTCTTCAAAAGTGATCTGTGCCTAACAGATTCATTTGATTGATCATGTACAGTAGTTAGTGAACCAGTCTGTGTTTTTAAAGAAAAGGACACCAGATGTTAAGTGAAATGCTTCACGATGTGAGATTAGGATGTTATATGACATAAATGTTACAGCAGATGGATTGTTTCAAACTTCTAAACATGTTAGTTCAGAAAAAATGACAAAACAACACCAGTTTACAAACTTTAAAAGAAGTATATGAGAGTAATGTAATATATCACTCACAGCACCTGACAATGATCAATGCAGAATTCCAGTTCATGATCATTCAGTGAAAGTTACACATGTAGACTAGTTGAAGTGAGTGCTGAATATAAATAATTTTTCATTATATTTTGTGTTTGTATTCTGGTTCTAATCCATATGGAGTTTCCCCTTTGCAACAAGAATTTTGACCTGCTGGAGAATCAGGTTATTTATAAAAATGTGCCTTTTCATTCATGCAGTAATTCTGATTTGTAATGTATAGATTACACTTTTTACGCCCAAATTACGCTCTTTTGCTACTTATAATACAATAATTACGCTCATATCTCTTGGGGGTTGGCATGTATGCTGGTATGTGATCTGTAATTGAATTATGGAATTATCATATAAATGGATTTAAAATGTCAAGCATTACGGATTTTAAAGGATTTAATTGGGACAAATTGTAAGTTGTCAGTTATTTGTGACATGTTCCATTCAACATTTTACATTGGTTCTGTTATGTATCTGTTTGTCTACCTACCCTGCACCTACCAACTTTAACTCACTGATGATAAGTCACCCCTTCAGATGGATCTGATTTGCAAAATATATCCTGACTTATAGGAGGGTCAATGAGAAATTGACTTTTTGTGGCCCTGAAAGGGGGGTTGGGTGTTTGACTTGTTGTCAGAATCGACTTATACATGAGTATATATGGTACTTGGGGGATTGCTAAGGAACTATGCAGACATTTATTTGATGGTCTGGATGGTCTTAAATGAAAATGTTGCCACTCAGATGTCCAGTATGGTTGCCACAGTGACCATCTTGAAAATTTTACTATCACTTCTCCTGAACTGAAAATCATAGCAAAACATGGGGTTTGCACCAGAAGACTTCATGTCTAATTGGTCTTAAGGGAAAATGGTGCTGCTTGGATGTCAAAAAATCCCATTTTGAAAGTCTTGTTATTGCTACAACTTCATATCAACATCATCAAAAAACTACTTATGATTCTACATTAAACTACATTATTGCTCATGTGATTTTTTTAAATACAGTGCATTGCTGTTGGGGTGGAGAGGATTAGAAAGGAAAATCTTCACCGTCTCTGCATGTCCTGATGGAGTTGTCACAGCGATTCTCATTGAATTGCTTTGCACACTTTTGCTCATGAAGTAGATGCAGATGACCACCACATAGTGGATGTGGTCTCTTGTCAAAAAGGACATGATTTACTGTGTATGACCCCTGCAAGCATGCTCTTCAGAAGTTGGCAGAGAGGCACCAATTTATCTACATTGTTATAAACATTTCTTAGTTCTAATGAGGATAATGTAATAGAAAATAATGCCAAATAAATTTTAGATGATATTGACATAGTCACAAACTGTATTAATACAGGGGTTTCCTTAACAGCCAGGCACTGGGGGATTTACCTGTCTTCTTTTACTTTACACCTGGCTACTTTCAAAATGAAAAGACAGTATCCCCATTTTGGTAGATCCCCCAAAACCCCCACCTACTTTGGCAACTCACCCTCCTACTTTAAACCTAATGAAAGGCCCTGTTAATACTACTGTGCATTTTTTCATTTAGAAAAGGCTGATTGACTTCTTTTGTTATAAATTTACACTTTTGCTTTAACCAGAGAAATGTAAACAAACTTATGCATTGACTTGACAAGACAGTGTTGAGCTTCTCTTGAACAGTGTAAATTTATCCTACTGTTTAAACATGAAAAGTATTACTTTAAGGTATGGACAGTTAAATACCAAATGAAAGCTGCTTCTGTTTAAAAAAAACAAAACAGCAAAACAGAAATCACTGAATTTACACTTAAATGTAAACATTGTGTCTAGTCCTTAAACAGTAATGACCCATTAGGATGAATATACACATACATAGCTATGAACTAGCTCAGTGTAACTTAATGTGTACTGTAAGGGACTGTCAGTTTAATTTATCAGGCTAGATTGTTCTTTCTGATTGGGGTATTTTTATTCTTTCATGCATCACAGGCTAAATTTGTTTCAAGTAAAGCAAGGAATGGCATAGCATCCTTGTTTATACTACAAATCAGAACAAGACAATTGTTTAAAGCATTTACCCCCCCCTCCCATTATAAACTTAAATGGCCTCTCCCTAATAAAGACTTCAGTGGATGTTCAGTAGAAATCAAAGCACTGACCATTGTAACACTGTCATAAGAAGTTAAATCAGAAGATAATGTCAATTTCAGCTTGGAAAAGATGTATTTCTATCACACAAAGCACCTCTGTGGTGGCCTAGTGGTTTAGAGCATCTGCCTAGGATGCAGGAGGTCGCAGGTTCGAACCCTGGCTGAGTCATACCAAAGACTTATAAAAATGGTACTAACAGCTGCCTTGCTAAGCGCTCAGCATTAAGGGGTTATTATTAGGACTGGTCAGCCTGGTGTCAGGATAATGTGACAGGGTGGGACATCATGCTACATGTCTGTGGCACGATGCCTCAGTGCTAGACATCACCATAAAATGCCACACAGCAGACATTGTAGCGATATGACCGAAACATTGTTAAAGCTGCGTTAAAAATCCAAATCTCACACACAATGCTGTCACACGAAGCAATCTGACTAGGCACTTTGTACTTAACATGCAATGGCCCTAATTATGGCATCATCATTAACATTGGTAGTTTCGTAATTGTTCCTAATTAATCTAACCATAACTTTCTGTTGAAATGATTTATACCCTGCTTGTGCAGTTACTAGAGTTACAGTTCTTGAGAAAGAAATTTATCAGGATTTTATTCCATTGGCTGACACATGTATATTTGGTCAGGCTTTTGATGAGGTCACCTTTGCTCCAGTTACTGATCATTGAGGTATTGATCATTTTGATCCTCTTGTATTCTAATCAGGGTGACAATGACAATCACTTGTCATCAAACAGGAAAAAGATCCTGAGATCTTCTTTTTGTTCAGAGGGCTATTAGTGAAGCTAATGCTGCAGAGGCACCAACTTGCTGTTTTTTTTAAAATGGGGTCCTTCTGAGAAAATGGAGACCACCTGAGGTACCTGCTGATGACAAATGGTCATTGAGGTTCCAGACTGTGGTACCTAAGTCATATAGACAAAATTCTTAGTTTAGCTTAGCCCATGAAACTCCCTTGGCTAGTCATATAGGAGTCAGTAAAACCTATCACAAGATCTTACATAATTTTTATTGGCCAAAAATTAAGAGTAATGTTTCTAAAACATGTAGATCTTGTCACACTTGTCAAATGGTGGGAAAGCCCAACCAAAAGATGCCTCGAGTTCATTTACAACCAATTCCAGCATTTGACGAACCTTATAGCAGAATAATAGTAGACTGTGTAGGTACCTTACCTAAGACCAAGTCAGGCAACTAATACTTGTTGACCATAATGTGTATGTTGACAAGGTTTACCAGAGGCATTCCTTTGTGAAATATTAAGAGAAAAATTGTAGTCAAAGCCTTAATAAAGTTCTTTTCACTTTTTGGCCTTCCTAAGTCCGTCTAATCTGATCAAGTTTCTGATTTTATGTCAGGGATCTTCAAAGAAGTTGTGTATAAATTAGATAGTCAGCATCCTCTGTGTATTAGCCTGAAAGCCGGGGGCATTGGAAAGATTTCATCTGACTTTAAAGAATATGATAAGGTTATATTGCTTTGATACCAGAAGAGATTGGGACGAAGGTATTCACTTATTGTTGTTTGCTGTTAGGGAGTCAGTTCAAGAGTCCCTTGGATTTAGTCCTTTTGAACTTGTTTTCAGACACATTGTTCATGGACCATTGAAGTTGTTGAAAGAAAAACTTCTTTTAACAAAAGAATCAGAGATTAATTTATTTGGTTATGTCTTGATTTTAAATACAAACTATTGAAAGCTTGTGAATGGCAAGAAATAATCTTCAGTGTACCCCAATCACAAATGAAATTAAGGCAGGTCAAAACTACAATGGGTAGAGCTGTTCAGCCTGATGATATAGTTCTGTCTCTCTTGCCAAAACTTCAAAATACTCTTAAGGTTAGGTATTATGGTCCCTATACAGTTAAAAAGAAAGTACACTTTAATAATATCACTGACACTTCTAAGAGGCAGAAACAGAAACAACTTTGCCATATCAATATGTTAAAGGAGTATGTTGATAGAGATAGCTTTGTAAATCATTCAATAAATTTAGTTGTTCCAGTCTGACATTGTGATGATTTAAATGATGATGCACATCCGGATTGTAGTGACTTTGGGTCAACCAGTCTTCAAAATTCTGAAATATTAAAGAATCTGGACTATAAACTTTTCACATCTACAGCCACAGGAAAAGAATGAGTAAGCAGCTAAAATGTGAATATGAGCACTTGCTCCCAGATGTTCCAACTCGAACAAACAAAATCTACTATGATGTGGAAATTGTAGATTCCAAGCCTGTAAAACAGCATCTTTACAGGATGAATCATCTCAGTCAGGAATGTTTGAAAAAGGAACTTGAATATTTGTTGGAGAAAGACTTTATTGAACCAAGAAAATGTAACTAGAGTTTGATGTATATATGTATTCTTGTGCGAAAACCAGATAATTTTTTTCCATAAGTGAACTGATTACAGAAAAGTGTCACTGTCACCCAAACATACTCATTTCTAATACCAAGAATTGTATTGACAGAATTGAAAATGCAAAATATATATATATATATAAAAGATTGACCTGTTAAAAGAATTCTGGCTAATTCCACTTATTGATAGAGCAAAAGAAATTTGGGCCTTTGCAACTCCAGATGGACTCTACCAACACTGAGTGATGTCATTTAGTACGAAAAATTCTCCCTCTATATTCCAGTGCTTAATGAACATATTAACATCTGGTATAGATGGCTGTGAAGCATACGACAACAATGTCATTATTTACAGTGATTCCAGGAAAGATCACCAGGAAACTATCAGGAAATTCTTTGTTCCCTTGAGTGAAGCAAATTTGACAATTAATATAAGTAAAACTGAGTTTTGCTGAGTATTTGTCACATTTTTAGGACATTGTGGGACATGGTGAAGTTAAAACTGTAGAAGCTTAGGTTAAAGCTATCTCTGAATTCCCTGTGCCTTTTAATAAAGAGCAACTATCAGAAATTTCTGTCAAATTTATCCATAATTGCTAAGCCACTGACCAATTTATTTAGTAAGAAGACCAAGTTTTATTGGTCTGACATATGCCAGGAGTCATTCAATAAATTAAAGGATATATTTAAAAGTGCATTAGTTCTTTCAGCTCCAGATTTCAACCAATCATTTAAGATGCCTGTTGATGCAAGTGATGTAGGGGTTGGTGGCATATTAATTCAGGAAGATAAAAATGGAGTTGATCATCAAGTTTGCTATTTCTTAAAAAAATTAAATAAGCACCAGAGAAATTATTCCACTATCGAGAAGGAGAGTTTGGCTTAAATTTTGGTTTTACAACACTTTGAAGTGTATACAGTGCTCAAAGAAATTTTTTTTTAGAGATAGATCCTGGGCTGGTGACTTAAATAAACTCATAAGCGCTGACTGAAATTCCACAAGCCCAGACTCCAATTTCCACATGCACAAAATTTCCCCTTTCTCAATATTTTCACACAGCATTGAAATAGCTACAATTCTAATAAAATTCATAGGGTTCAAAGGGGTTTGAAGGTGATGCAGTGTCATTAGTGTTCATCACCACACTCACAAGGGACTGGATGGTCCTGGTGTTCAAACTTCTCTGCTGGATTCTCAGAGTGAAGAATCTAGTTCACATATGTCGATGTGTTATTTGCAGTACAGTGTATGTGCAATGAATAACACACACCTTCTGCCCTTCTTTTTTTTTTTTGCTGGTGTGTTCACACAGTAAAACTCTCTCTCTACCAAGATCATGCTTTGCATTCTATATATGCAGTAAAATCTGACTTCAAAGAAAGGTTGTCACAGTGGCACAGTTAACACACTTGTCAAAAATATAATACATATGGCTTAAACACTCATTCAAGCCAATATTATGTAATTTTTGTTCTTGTACATGCATCTAGCATCTCTGAATATGTTGTTCAACTTTCTGATCCTACCTGTGCAGATTAGCACAGTGGGCTCACCCACAGCTGCCTTCAAACATATCTCACTTGCTATTACTGTATCAGCCAGTTAAGTAATGTGTGAAATGGTGGTTTATGCATGACCTTTTTCCCATTAATTGCCACTATTTAAACTGCCCAAGGGATAGTTTTACATCAGCTCCAATTATGACAGTTTAACGTTATACATGCCACATATAATGGGCTTATAATGAAAGTGATGTCCTTTTTGTTATTTTTTTTGCTTTTTGTTTTTAAGATTACTGAAAATTGTGTTTTCTCGAAACACGAACAATTCAGAAAGTATTGGAGTACAAAACTGCATGACAAGCTTCAAAATCGGATCTCAATTTCATGTAGTCATTTGGTGATCTGATTTAGATTGCAGGGGCTCGTATTGTTGCTTGCAATTTAACTGTCAGTCATATAGTATAAAATAATATACTCTATATATATATATATATATGTATATGACTGACAGTAAAATTGTAAGCAGTGGTATGAGCCCCTGTGATTTAGATTGCGACGTCTCAGGTATGTCAACATCGTGAAAATACATTTATACATTTCATCGAAGTTTCTTTGGGCAAATTAATTTTTTTTTTCAACAAGCCAGATGGGCATCACACTTGGAATACAGGTTGGGCCCGATCTAAAAATAGAGGGGACCTGGGCATTGGGCTATCAGATTTTTTGAGCACTGGTATATTAATTCCACTCCATCTCCAATTATGGTATTCAGTGATTACTTTCATCAGCAAAATGAAAAATAAATATCAAAGATTGCTGAGATGGAGTTTGATGTTGTAATAATAGAATATTGACATTTTTGGCACATCAAGGGAAAAGAAAATTTAATCACAGATGCACTTTCACATGTACAGGAGTTTTGTATTGCTTTATTTTGTATACATTTTTGTATCTTCATTATAGATCATCCTGTGTAATTTCATTATTACTATCATTTGTATGTTTGATTTATATGAAAAAGAAAGTTTTATTGCATAAATCTTTCTTTTCCTTATCAGGGGATGTGTTATGGATATCTTTATTTGGGCTAGGTCAGTTGAATAGGTAGTTTCAGGATAAATTCATTAGTAAGATCTATTGTGGTGTATGTTTTGAATATAGTCATAATAGAAGGTGTGTACAAGGAGAGAACTGAGCAATCAGATTCATTCCTATTTTGGAGTCAGTCTCATTTCTTGTGTTCCTGTCATAAGTCTGCAGATTTGTTTTATGTTATACTTAGATTATTATTTGAGAGAAAAAAACTTTTGTTTGCACTGTTCAATGGAAATAGAAAGTGCTCATTATTTGGACTGTAATATTATTCTGGAACTGTACTAAACTATTCAGAGGATTTCTGGACAATGCCATCTTGACAACATCATGATTCTTGGCAAACCAGAACATTTCTGGTTCTGAAATTTATATGGCACTTTCCCTTCTTTTGGACTTTCATAGAACTTTTATCAGGATTATTTTGGAGTAACTTCATAAAATTATATGTTAGGTTTTACAGAACTTGCTGATTTTGCTTCTTTCTGTTACTTAATTTATGACCATAGGGATGTAACAATATAAACAGGTAAGACATAATAATAGAAACATAATGAAGGTCAAAAGTTCATTTCTAGAACATTCTAAGTTGTCGACAAGATAAGGTCTATTACCAAAATTATAATAAAGAACATGGCAGACATCAGGTACAACAGGTTTTTCCATAGGGAATTCCAATGTCCTAGACTCAGGTTAAGATAAATATGTTTGCCTCCGCAGATAATGATTCTAATATTTGAACTATACTCACAGAGAATATTATCCATGTATTATGTTGTTTACAAAATCAATGTCCCTAGTCAGGTACACAGTGAACTTGATTTGGACAAGGTCAGGTACAAACTACAAATGTATCTAACATCAAATCATTAAGAAAACCAAACAAATAATACAAATTAAATATACAAACACAAGTATAGATGTTTTAAGCTTAGAATACTGGAATATTTACTGTTGATACAAAGTTTGCAGTATATGAATGGGAAGTGCAACTGTAATCTGATTACACGTCAACACATGTTTACAAGTAGTAGAGTAGACACATGCTACCTTCAACTCAATTAACAATTAACAGTGGCAGAACAAGGAGAGTTTGAAAATGTTGATTATGCATTATATAATTTAATTAATCTTGAATTGTGATTTTTTTTTTTGCACTAAATTTCTATTGCAAAATAAATTACCTTCGCAAAAAATGTAAAAAGAATTTTGAAAAATGAAATGACCATTGAAAAAAACATTACATGGACATTACTGTTAAATAAATCATGGATTGCAAGGCTGAGAATATAATGGGCCAAGTACGTTATATGGCCCTAGTACATTATGGGCCAAGCACATTATAGGCCAATGTGGGTAGGCCAAGTTTGTTATGGACCAAGAATGTTAATGGGTCAACTCTGTTATGGACAGAATAGTCCCAGAACAAAACAAGAATGGGTTCAACATTTTCAAGCAAATTTTACCTTGAAATTTAGATACTCCATCTCGTTTTTTTTTAATGTCTAAAACATTTATAGTGATAAATTCATTTAATAAGTCACTGCATGGAAGGCTTGAAAAGGCTTCAAGTCACACCCTCTAGCCATGTGAATTTTACAGTGAAGTGTTGAAAAAGGAATTTAAAATCTTGATCATTTATATTGATCCTTAATCTAAGTTCAACTAATCCTCATTCTCCTTCACTTCAAATTTGTGTATGTACTGGAGAGTATATAAGAGAATGTAAAAAGACCTTCCAATTCATGTCTGTACAACATAATATCTTCCTGTCATATTGAATTCTGACTGTACTCACTATTAGGTCAAATTGAACTGCAAACAACAACCCTGATCTGTCATCGCATAATGCAATAGCAGCTCAGGGTCTGTGTTGTTGTTATACTGATTACTCCTTACAGACTGCTTATCTGGGGTTGTGCAGCTTGCAGTTTGACTCAGATTATAAGAGAGTATATATGATATCTACATATAAAGAATAGTGGTAAGTAATTTAGAGTGATTTCAATTCTTTGAAATTCACTCATCTGAGACAGTTATGTTCAAAATGTCACCTTTATCAAGCAGCACACCATAATTTCATTACCATTCACTGAATACTGCACACCAATGCCTAACTACTCAAATTTAAAACAGTGATTCAAATATACAGTGCTCATGTGTATTTTTGGAACCTAGTGCATCTTGGTGGGGAACTTACCCCCCCCCAACTTATGCTTCTCAATAACGTACTTCAACAGAGTGATAAACTACCTACAAATCACCACCATGCCTTGGCCAGCACTCTGATGGCATTTCCGCCATGGAGGGGCTGATTGACTTTACTGATTGATATTTGAACAACTAATGAATGAAAGTAGTTTATGAAGATGAGGGTCCTTCCATTGATGTCTTTCTTATGACGGTTATGGGGCACCCCACAAGGCTTTTCTTTGGCAACATTCTTTCTGAATGTTCCTGTGTGGGGTACCCTTCAAATGAGGTAGAGAGATCACATATGGTACTGTTTATTTTAGGGAGCTTCTTGCATAGACACATCCCCCGGCGAATCACTAAACGAAACGAAACTTTAGAGATTCAGAGGACTGTCTAGGCATTGCGATTTCATTTAACACCCCCACCAAATTAAACCCTGGGGTAAGTGCAAAACGCACTCACCACGTTGTTCAACGTAATGAGAGGTTACATGAAATCTTTGGTGCTTGAAGCTCCTTTATAAAAAATGGCATCCCAGGACCAACCCATCGACAACGTGCCTGTTATGGGAACCGAACCACAGACCCCAGTATGAGAATCCAACATTCCTGCACTGAACCATGACATTCGGTTATAAATATACGTTTGGGAAATTATTATTTAGTTACCTAACAGGCAGATCCTATGAGATTAGCATTACATTTTTTTATTTTAAAAAAACATTTTAAAATGAAATCTAGAAATATACAATCTTACACATTTCTGTGCTAGTTAAAATACATTGCAGGATGTACAGGAAACGAAATATTTGTTAGTTTATACATTGCAAACAGACAGGTAGTCTGGAAATTGATAAAGGCTTTACATCAGACAAGCCTTACACAGATCGATACAAAACATCTGTTTCATAAAGGCTATACTAAAACATATTATTTCTTATCCTAAGGTTATAAAATTACTGTGTTATTTCATACCAGATGAAAGCACAGACGATTTACACTAGCTGGAAGACAGTATTATCTCCCTTTAAAAACATAAATAAGACAGACAGAGTTATATTTCTTCGCCAATAAGTAATGTTTCAACATTTGCTATTAAAAATAATTTATCGTCATGCTTGTACAAATAAAATTTAATTCTTCTGCTTACTTTTCGATGGCATTCAAACAGTTCTTTCATTGCTATCTTATTAAGAAGATACTTACTACCTTTTACAAACACTTTTGACCGGTCTAAGTCGATATTAATTTTTGTGTATTTTTGCTGGCTGATCGGATCATGAAAATTGTTGTATTTCAGCATAAGTTCGTCATGTAATTTTTCAAGATAATCAAAATATTTACTGTCATCTGATCTGATAAGCGAGAGTTTAATTCTATCAAATTTACTAAAACAGATACCTGAAATTGCATCATTAAATTCAAATGATAATTGCTGGCCGTCAATCATCAATTTTTTTACTTTGCTATTAACTCCATCAGCCAACGTTAAATTTTGGAACATTATTTCTAAAGTTTAGATAAAATTAATTAAAGATGTCACTGCTGGTACTGGCATAATGTCCAATAGCTAGTGTATTAATTCCGTCCTCACAATAGCGTTTGTCGTCAAAATTACTTAGTCCAGGTTTTATAATAGTATCTGTTTCAAGTTTGTGACGATTTGTTCTGATAACATTTGTCTTAATAAAGCTGACATTATTATTTAATGCTGCTTTAAAGTCATCAAATTTCATACATTTTTCTACATACCCATGAGGAATACCTTTTGCTTTTTTTTGTCAGTTTATTGTCATTTAAAATTACAGCATACATGTTACTTCTTAGTCCGACAAATTCCCTAACTGGCTCAAACATAAACTCATCTTTCATTTTGTCAATAACTTTTTTATTTGCATCATCATGAAATCCACTACTTTCTGGATAATCTGATAAATCAAATAGGTCATGGTGCTTATAAATATCTTGTTAGACATCTTCACATTTTATATTATAAACTAGCGAGTCCGCATCAGTAAATAGCAACACTGAATCTGGCCACTGCTTTTTGGTAAAATTATACTGAAAATCATACATCAGCCACTTTGATATATCAAGTATAGCTGCACCAACATAAATTGGTTTATTTAACTTTAAATTTGTTTTATGTCGTTGTATAGCAACAAAATTTTCATTAAATATTTTCATACTGACAAAACCATCATCATTAACTAATTTATTTCTTCGATTTATATCATTTACAATTTCAATGTTTACCCTCCTTCTAATATTCTCCATTGTCTTACCGAACACCGAGTTGTTCATTAACTTGAAAAAGTTTTTCTCAGAGTCAGTTTTAGCCACAGCACGACATTTCATATTTAAGTCAATATAATTTGACATCCATCTCGATTGATTAAATTTTAGTGCGTGATGGACTTTTCTCAGAATTAATCCAGCATCTACTGCTTGTTTTAAATTTTTGTAATGTATCACGTAATTTCTTTTATTTAGCAAATTTGGAACTAGTTTATTAACAATAGAATTTTTTGCAGTTGTCACTGATTGTTGTTCAGGTGCTAGTAAACTATAATTTATTATTATAGACTCCGCACAAAACGGGTAGTCGTTATGTAGATCATATAAAGAACTAGGATAATCCAGATCAACTTCAACAAAATATGAAATATTTGAAAAATTATTAATTTTTTTAGGCAAATCTTTTTCAGTTTCTTTAAGAAATTGATCTGGAGTTATCCAATGAAATCCACTGCATGGCATCAGCTCTGACATTGCATACCCATACAAATTGACACAATCTAGATAAATAATATAATTTGATGGAAGATTTTTATCATAATTTTTCTGATATTTATTATTAGCTATTGCATATTTTTTTGTTATAACATTAATTCCGCCTCTGATACCTTTTTCAATAAAATTAAACATATCAACTTCTGTCAAGAGATCCAATTCTGTCTTACTTGTTTTTAGTAGAGCGTCCCACAACAAACCTGGAGCAGAATAATACCAGCGGGGATCTAATCCATAATTTTTATGACTAACTTGACGAAAATTTTCGAAAATATCTGCTAGTAGTAATACATCTGTTTTCAAATATAAATCATGATAATCACCAAATGTTTTACAACTAAATTTATACAAATATCTTGTGCATATTTGTACTCGTCATCTGTAATATTTTCATTTTTGAGTTGCGAGTAAAATTTATCTTTATTAGGAAGAGAAGTTTCATTAAATCTGCTCCAGTCATTGAGATGCTCATACGGAAAGATACCTTTTTTTGTCAGATCGACATAGTTTTCACCAAAGCAATTTTTTAGATTAGCAAAACTACCGCAACCTTTTACAAGCTCATCTGATGGTGCTGCCATAAATTGCAGACTGTCAATAAAATGCAGTTTGCCAAGAGTAACTTTTTAAAATTGTTTGGGATACATTTTATTGTATTATTTAATTTTAGTTTAGATTTAATTTCTTCATTGCCAAAAGCTTCTACAATGATATGACTGTCATAGCCACGAAAGTTATGTAAAACTACAGGAATAAAATCTGGAGCATGAAATTTTAAATTGCAACTGTTATGAGCTGCTCCTCAATATTGACCGGTCAGATGACAGTGATCGTGCACTTTATCATTGCCTGACAACTTCTCGCAGATATGACAATTAACTGCATTATCAAAATCAAGTTGTTGTTTGGATGTTATTTTCATTGGAGCTGTTTTGAATAATTTGTTAGAGATCTTATTAACTTCGTTTATCAAATTTTTTACTAACCATACGGCCGGACTTTCAGACTCACCATTGTTACATTTGTATAACTTTACTGGACCTGAAAAATTATCGTTAGCACAACAAACTACTTTATAAGCTGCTCCACAAGGGACATGTTGCTGTATTTTTTTAATACTTGATTTATTTGGATTATTTTCTGCACTGACCACAGGAACAAGTAGACACTCAAAATCAGTATAAATTAAAAAAGGAGTACTTAGCTTATGATCATAATTTATAAATTTTAACACTTTTTCTTTTTCTCCTGGCATGGTTATTCTTTGAACGTTGACACAGTATTTGAGATGTTCTTGCAGTTTTTCATCTTTAGAAAAACCTTGTAAACATCTGTAACAGAAATATTTCTTATTTTTATTTTTATTATATTATCTGCCAACTAGTCCACTAATGTTTTTTATCAAGCAATAATGTCCTTTGTAAAATAATAGATTTATTTTTTTTGTGTGTAGCATTTTCTGAGATATATCTCGGGTAAACATTTTCTTTATCATCTAGTCCGAAAATGTTAACAGAAATATTATTTTGTTTTTCAAACTTTGGTATTTGATTTTCCGCTACAGGAAAAGTTATCTCACTAAAATTTAGCTCGTCTTTGTACGGCAGATATTTTTCAACCCAGTCGCTGTGGTCATTCTGAGGATGTCTGGCAGATAAAATTGCCCAATGGTAGCATTCGTTAAAATTGTTTCTGACATTTAAACAACATTTTTTGTTTTTAATTTTTTGAGGGAGATCAACATAAGAACTACCACAAAGTACGTTATATTTCATTGTCTGAAATAAAACTTTTGTCATTTCAAATTTCCAACCGATCCTGATGCTGTAAATGCCTCCAATTTTTTATTTATTTCATGGTGTATTTCATTGGCGACTGTGGCAATATTTGTTCCAGTTAATATTTTTCGTGATTTAGCTGTTAGATATGGCTCTGAAATTACGCTGTCAAAATTTTTATTTTCAAAAATTATGTCAATTATATCTTTTTCGATTGCATGTAATTTTGATAAAATGATATGATACTGTACTATTAGTTTAATACTTTTATGAGCTGCAAGTTCTTTTGATATAATTGGTTGTAAATGATGAAATAAATTTGTAGAGTTAAAATTTGCTAAAACATTTTGATTATCAAATTTGTAACTGTTTATCATAGCCAGAAAATGCCATAGCAATTTTTTCTGCTTTGATAATGCTCTTCTTGGCAATATCTCGCAATTTTAACATTATATTATATAGTATTTTTATATTTAATTGATTTTTTATGTATTTTTCAATTAGAGATATAAAATGTCTATAGTATAATGACAGAAATTCTGAGATATATTAGATTGATAGCAGAAAAACAAGAAGAATATCACGTACACCCAAAGTACAACTTATATGCTGGAAATATGTTAGGGTCTGTTATTCACATAAAATATCATAAACCTTTTGGTAAAGCTCCACCAGCTGGAATTAAAATTTCAGTAAAAGGTGATAATACAGAAAGAGTTGAAATATTTAGAAAAGATTTTCATTTATACATTATTTTGCAATGAAATTCCAGACGGAGAGCGTGTTTAAAGAGTAAATGGTGCAGTTACTGATGATAAATTTGAAAATTTAGCATTGCAAGATGAGTTTCAGTCTCATCCAATATTTGATTTATATGAGGCTAATGATCGCGGAATTATTCGAAATAAAAAAACGAAAAAAATTGTTCGTTTTATGCAAAATAGCGGATATTTGATGGTAACTGTTGGAAGAACAAAAACTTCCCAAGTTAATTATCTGTCACATCGTTTTATTTACAAAATATTTAATAACACAATTCCAGATAATCTGATTATCGACCATATTAACAAAATTAAAACAGATAATAGGATTGAAAATTTAGATTTAGTTACATCTCAAGAAAATAATAAATGAGGAGCTGGTTCTGATGATTCCAATTTTAAAGACCCAAAACCAGTTATCTCCACAAATTTAGAAACTGGAAAAGAAATAAAATTCAAATCAATAACAGCTGCTGCAAAATATCATAAAATTAATTCTCGTGCGGTAAAATTTGTAACTGATGGCAAAACTAAATCAGCAACTTCAACATTAACCTTTGACAGATTTATTTACAAATATGATGATTAATGATGTTTCTTAACTCAGATTTTGTTAAGCAATTATGTGCAAACATTAAAATATCATCTCAATCAAATTTTAGTGTTATACATGCACTATTATCAAGTTTATTTTTTTCTGCTGCTGTTAGAAGTATTTTATCAGAATCACCTTGCATTACAATAACGTCAACAGAATAAGCACTATATCCCAACAGACATTTTTGAACTGCTTCGGCTAGTTCTTTGTAATTTAATATATTAACTTTATGATGATATCTTACATCAGTAGATTTTGTTTCGCTGGCCATTATTATAAATTAGATAAAAATATATTATAATATGAACATAATGAAATGACTTGCTGATATATATTCTGACGATACAATCTCAGGAGATTTCATCTCTAGTAATACAATCACCAACAATAAAATTATCGACAACAATTTTATACCAAAATATAACGTAATCTCAGATAAATCTGATGGTTATAGTGAAGATGATATTTTATACAACAACGAAGATGATGATGAAGTTGTTGACGTTGTTAACAAAAAAAATTGCAGTAGACCGACAACTGGATGATATAATGTTAAGTATCATATCGCTAAAAAAATAATAAAATTTTATTTTACTATTACAGAGCAACAAATATTTTGGCAACTTATAAAACCTTTTTTAAATATAAAAATAACTGGCCAGCAAAGAAATATAAAATACGATTTTATTTTTGTTAAAATATTTAATTTGATGCCAGTCGATAATGCAACAAAATTACATTTAATTTCCTTGTGTAGACCGGTCAAATGTAAATCTGTACTGGTGAAGTACGAACAAATTTATAATAACATTATTTTATCAACGTCGACGAAATCAACTTAGTTGGTACCCAGCTATTAAATTTATCGCTATATCCACGCCATTTAACTAAACTTTTATTACCATTTTTCCTAATAACTTTTTCAATAACAAATATATCTTGTTCGATTTTCTGAAGTTCCTGCTTGTAAAAACTGCCAGTTATAGGTTCACCTAATAAATCTTTTAGTGCATAAGTCACTGGTATTGTTAAAAGTACTTTATCAACAATGAAAACTTCTTCGCTCCAGTTCGGAGTAAATCCTTTCTCAGACGTTTTTATTTGTCAGAGAAATTCTAACTTTATCACCAACTTTAAATTTATGTCTGCGGTACATATTTTCATTTGCTAATATTGGATTTTTAATTGCATCATTTGGCGACATTTTTATTGACCTGTGCTTTGTGTTATTATATTCGTCAACAATTTTCTGTAAATTGTCAATATATTTACTTGTATTTTTAGCTGTCAAATATTTGTGGATTTTTTCGTTTTGTGTGCGATTAGATCGCACGACGACAACACTTTTACCTTCATTTCCTGTAACATATTTTTTTTTATGTCATTTTGTTCTAAAAACTGCTCAAATATTTTATTAAAAAATTCTGCTCCATGATCGGTCCAGATTCTGTTTGGTTTTCTTTCTGTACTTGTTATCGTTTGTTTTAATGCATCAGTCATCGACATTCCTGTCTTATCTGAAAGAGGTACACTAAAAGCATATTTGCTAAAAACATCTACAACATTAAAAAAATATCTTTTATTATTGTTAAATTCAGCTAGATTTGACACATCAACTAAATCTATTGCCCAGATATCGTCAACGGCATTTGCGACTTTACATCATGTAAACTTTTTTTGTAGGTTTATGTAGCTCTGAGGCAAGATCATCATACAATTCCATTTTACTGAGTCCTAATTTATATTTTGATCCAGTAAAACCCTGCACCAACTTTCGGTCAACACGCTCTTGCATATTTACAGGTTTCATATCACGAAGTTCGTCTAGCATTACTTTATCACAGCCGTGCTTATCTTGTTCGTTGTCCCAGTATCAGATATCATGGCGCATTGCTATCGCATCAACTTGATTGTAAGGCTCTTTTCCTGGCAGCGGATTATCGTTCTCGTCAAGTTGTTTATCAAGAGGATTATAAGGTCCAGTATATTTATGGCCTGGCAATGTCCAACTGCCTTTTGGTTTTGGTAATTTGCCAATTAATTTATGTATATCTATACCTGTTCCAATTATTTCCAATTTTTTCTCTGTTGTTGCATTTCTGACAATATGTAACAATTTTATTTTGCTCCAGACAAAGATCTCTATCACAATCGCACTTGCATCTCATTATTTATTAATCATCTACTAAAATAACTATCCTGGCAACACCCAGACATGGACAACCTGCTCTGGACAACTTGTTGTTGGTGAAAATTTCTTTAAAAATATACTTTTTCTTTTTCAACAGATTGCAAAAATACTATTCAGCATTATTCTATTATTTTTTGTTTTTTCTGTTGTTTCATTTTTATTTTCTCTTTTAGTTTTACACTTGAGACAATATGTTGACATTTTATATTTGTAAGTTTATACAAAATTAATTGCAATTTCATCATTAGTGTGAGGAGGCTGCTTGTCAAACTGTAAAATAAATTTAAAAAAATTGAATTTAGATTAGTTTTATAAACATCACGCAGTAGTATCCACAAGCAGAAGTTCCAACAGGTTGAATTTGATTAGACGAATAATTTATTATTTTATATTTCTTGTTTATATATTTTTTTTATTGCATCACTTGGTGGAAGTCCAAATGAATCAAAATAATTGTTATTACAAACAGCTACCCAATGTTTGCCAGATCCGCTGTTGAAATCTTGTATATTTATCATACATGAGCCACCAGCAATCGCATCATCAAATTCATCTTTAAAATAAACTCCACAGAAATTTTTTACTTTTTCTCGCTTATCAAGTATATCAAAGTTACTTAACACGGCCGAGTTCCTGGCAATGTTAGTCCTCGGCCTATTCCCAACAGATTTGGCAATAGACTTCCCGCTACTCCCGCCAGCAACGGTACTATAAATCCACCTTTATTTTCCACCTTGGTCGTGTCTTTTTTTTCGTTGTTGTCTTTTTTTTCTTCTGTTTTTCGTTTAGGCGTTATATTTATCTTTAGACAAAAAATTTCTTTATTCCATCACCTCAGACAGCCTTTTTCGTTGCTGCAGATACTGCACCAGATGCTGCTGCTAATCCTAATGTACGAAGTACTGGAAAAATTTTAGGTATTAACATTCTGGCCATTACAGATAGTGCCAGACCAAAGAAACCACCTTGTTTTGCCATTGCAGCTACTTGTGTGGCACTTAAATTTAAAGCAAAAGGTTTTTTGCGATCGTATTTATTTATTTGTTTTTTGGTTAGCATTAATTTTGTTAAAGTACCTTTGGAAACACCTTCAGTGTTAGGTTTTATTTTTAATGATACCTGCCTCAGCTTAGCAACAGCAGCTAATTTTTTAACTTGACCATCAGTCAAACATATTTCTTTTACAATATATTTTGTCATTATATACAGATTACAGATTAAACTTGTACTGACATTTTACCTCCGACAGAGTCAGTTATTATAAATCTATCGCTTATTACTAGGACGTACACGTATAACTGTGTTGGAACTGCTCCAAGTGTCCAAGTAATTTCAATATCAGCTGTTGAGTTGACAGCTCTTTCACTATACTTACTAACATCAAAATAAAATATTGGGTAAAGTGTACGAAATTCCTCTGCTGATATCTGAGATCCATCTCCAACATCTTGATACTTTTGTATTGCATCCATAAGGTACATGTAAGGTCTAGTAATACTTTTATTAGCATTATCTGCAAAATTGCATTCTATCGCTCATTCTGGATATTGCTTTAAATTTATTTTAGCGTATATTCGTCTAACATCAGCTTTATCAAATATTGCATTATTTTGTTGTTGGTTACCACGTTGCTCTTGCTGCTGAAATTCAACAAGCAGTTGCCTCAGCAGTTGTTCACTTGATGTTGTTGTGACTAGCCATGTGTAGTCGGTGGTATTTGGAACTGCTGTTTGATATATTTTATGTTGCTGAAAATTTATTCTGTTTGTGTGTTTATCTAGTATACTGTTTAATTCTGACGCTTTTGTGATTGATGGAGTTATTTGTGGCATCCACAGTGCAAGTTTGTTTATGATAAATTGTACATCAGCTCCGCCAGCTCGAAATAAACAATCATTTTGTTCTGCTCGATCTAAAATAAGTGTGTTTAACTCCACGAAGTACTTTGTTGTAATCACGACAAAAGCCAAATATTGTGTTCAATGGCAGCATCATTATAATTTGACATGATCCTGCTGCAAGTGATTTTCGTTTAACATAACCCTCATTGTAACTTACATTTCTTACGCTAATTGCATTATTAACATGATTTAACATTGCAACACTGTCCGCATCTGCAGCTGGTGGTGTTATACCAATATTATTACAAGCTGCAATAAGTGAAACTCTTGTAGCGTCTGCATCAGCGGCTGCAGCTGGTGCGGCTATGCCAAAATTGTTAGCGTTAGCGATAAGAAAATCTCTTACAATTGGAAAATCTGCAGCGACATTAGCCCCGTGTGCAAATGCTCCTTTTGAAATAAATTCTCCAGATATGGCTAAACCAGCTGCAGTATCTTTAAACCACATCATATTAGTTGCAGTTGATCTGGAGTAATCATCAGAAAATGAAATAGTATTAAGATTGTGCTTGCAACTTGCAGGTGACTTGAAACATCCTCAACAGATTGATTAACTAGCTGATATCTAGCACTTTTAAATAAGCTCCAGCCGTTGTTTATAAGAGCTACTTCTGTTCCAGCTGCAGTTGCAACAGGTGGATTAGCTACTGTCATAATCTGGCCACGAACTTCCAACATTGCTTTGTGAGGCAAAAGAAGTACGTCCTCGTCTCGAGTATTAAATGTTTTGATGCCAGCCTTATTTGGTTCATTAGAATTTTCGTCTAGATACTCAACGTACTCAAATTCTGTTACTGTATCATCAGTGTCATAAATTTCTGCTAAATCTAGACAATTTTTAACAGACATTTTTTATTTATTAGGTTATATAAAATTTTATTATTTCAGCGCTGTTGCTTTAGATATTAATTTTTGTATAATTTGGTCTCCTTTTGGTGATAAAAGTTTTTTTGTTGTTGTTATCATTGCACGTTGAGTTTCTTTTATTGGAGCAATTTCTGATATAATTTGTTTGATTGTTGGCACACCTTTTATTTTATCAGCTATTTTTTGTCCCACCACAGTTCCAGCAGCAGATGCAGCTCCAGTTGCAAAAGGTTTTGACACGTCAAGTGCAATTGGCGCAACTTTATGAGCTATTCCTGGGACATTTTCAATAATTTTAGTAAATATATTTCCAAGAAATACTCTAACAATTTTTCTTCCGTAAAATATTTTTCTCTGTTTCATTATATCTGAGGTTGCATAATTTTATTGCCAATCACAAAGTGATCGCGTTTAAGTGCAGGTAATAAATAACAACCTCGTTATTCAAATCCAATTGTTGTCCAGATTGATCTGTCAGTTGCATATTTATTTCTGTTATTTGATTTTCAACGTTTAGCGGATAATAAATAACCTGCCGTGGATTAATTTGCATAAGTGAACTCGGTGGAACGTCCGGCGAAAACTGTATATTGTTCATCCTTTACTGCCCTTAGCCGAGTAAGATCCATATGCAATAGAGCAATTTATTAATATTGTGTTTACATCAGTTATATTTACTGGCAGTTCACCGTCATACGTCATAGTTTGTTGAGGAGCAGCACCATAACTTTCACGAGAAAATCCTATCAATGATGCAATACTTTTTTCCATTGGTGTTAAATCGACTAGCATATCTTTTAATTTTAATCTGGCTCTTAACGTGTTATAATTTGGTGTTAGCTCAAAATTATCAGCTATACCGCCCGCCTTTGTTATTAGCTTCTTTATTGTCTTATTTAGATCAGTGGTATTATAAGCTCCTTGTGGAATTTTAATTTTTCTCCATGGATCTTTTGCAATAGAAATAATTATAAATTCAAATGCCTCATTTACTCCAGTTTTTATGTTAACCATAGAATGCCAACATGTACAGGAAATGAGTCCTATCTCATACTGCTTTTCAGTATCAAGTTGTATTGGCGGAATATATTTTACTGAAAAATATGTCCACGTCGTGCTTGCTGTACTTTTTGCTTAAATTCTGCCTGAGATTGTGCAAGGTTTTTCAAATCTTCTATATGTTTTCTGTACTTTGCTCATTTATCCATAATTATATCAAAGATGTTTGATAAAACTTACTGCAAGTATCTGTCAATACAACAGCGAAACATTTTTTCTGGATCACATGTTAGTTTATCAAATAAGAAAAAGTTGTATTTATCTTTTGTTGCCTGATGATATAGTTCAATAAATTTATCTTTTGTTATATCGCCACATTGTTCGTTTGCAATATTTCTAACGTCAACATTGTCCAGTCTGGGAAATAATATAAAACAATCAGTGTTTCATCTAATAAATCTGTCGACGTTATAAAAACCTTGGGCGAGATAAATAGAATTACTTATCTTATTACATGACAGTGAAAAATATGATCTTATTTTATTGATTTCTTCATTGTTTAGTGGAATATCATCAAAAACAACTATCTTATGTTCATCTGAATCAAGTTGATTAACTGGAACAAGTTCTTCTGGTTGTTTGATAATAAAAAAATCTTCACCAGCCTCAAGATCATCACGAAGTTTGTTATTATATTCACTAAGTAGCTTGTACTTATCTTGATGTGGGTTAATTGTGTAAATATAAACTCGATCGTAGTTAAAATTATTACTCAGCAGTAAATTCATGGGCAAATTTTTTTTCCCGACCCAGTTCTTCCAACAATAAGATAATGACAATCTGGAAGTTCATTGTTATGTTTATGTTTCACCAACTGCTCTGTATCAAAGTTTAATATCGATGATTTTGCCATTGTTGTTATACATTTTTATGTTATATAATTTACATATAAAAAAAATTGTCAGACAATAAATAAATAATGAGCAATTATAAAAAATTTGGAACATCATTAGGAGATTCATCGGCTATAAATACAATAACAAACGGCAATATTGATTTATCAGGCTACCTGAAAAAACTGGCGATACAATGACAGGAAACCTGTCTACGTCAAATCAACGAGTACTAGATTTAGAAACAAATTATCCGCCAATAAATGTTGTTAATACACAATCTGTTAGTTATGCACAACTTAAATTCATCAACAATAATAAACTATCACTGACAGGAGGAACCTTAAACGGTAACTTAGATATGTCAGGAAAAAAAATTTATAAATTTGGAGACCGGATATCCACCAAGAAACTTAAATCAAACACAAGCTGTAAGTTATTTACAGTTGAAGTATGTGGATGATAACAAGCTTGATAAAACCAGTGGGACAGTTACAGGGAATATTAACATGTCGAGTAAAAAAATGATTGGATTAGAAACTGTATATCCGCCAGCAAATGTTGATAACGCACAAGCTGTAAGTTATGCGCAACTAAAATCTGTTGATGATAATAAACTTAACAAAGCCAGTGACACAATGACAGGTAACCTGTCTATGTCAAATTAAAGAATAACTGATTACCGACAACCTCGCCACCAGCTAATGAAACTGATGCTATTAGTTATGCTAAGCTAAAAGAACTTACGCCATATTTTAAGAAATCTGGTGGACCAGTGACAGGCAACATAAACATGAGAAATAATAAAATAACTACGACATATGTTCCAGTTAACCCTAATGATCTAACAAATAAAGCGTATGTTGACAGTCTGTCTAGTGGTGTAAAACGAACTAAACAATGTTGGGTATATTCCAACACTTTTTAAGGCAACTGACAATTGAGTTGGGTTTGAAATAAGCGCATCAGCAGATTATCCTGAAAATTATCCTTATTACACTTTCTCTGATAGACATGAGTGGATGACCAACGGAGAAGTTGAAAATTTTTGGATCAAAATTAAATGTCCTACTGCAGTTGCTATTTGGCAATTTCATTTGCGTGGTCAATTAAACTCTAGTGTTGGTTGAATTTATAATTGGCAATTGGAAGGATCAAATGATGATATTGACTTGCTAATATTATATAACAGACACTTATATTTCAACAACACAATATTTTACGATTCCGACAAAAAATACTGTCAACAAGTACTTGTATTTCCGAGTTTATGTTGTCGCTGCTGAACGTCCGTTTCCAGGACTGACAGCATTTCAAATATATATACTCGATGATCAAATTTAATCTAGTGCTATAAAATAATGTCAGAACCACCAATTATAACCGTTGCGAGAGAATTTTATGATAATATTTTTAACCCTAAAATAGATGTTAGGGACTAATCACTATCAGCACGTATAATAAATACCAAGAAAAATTTTACAATTACAATGATAAATTCTCCATTGTCAGATGAAGAAAAAAAATTTATTCTTGTTATGTATATGAGAGAACCACAACTGTTGAAAGCAATAGAAAACTTTGATATTATAAGAAGTTACTGTCATCCTGATGATTGTCTAGAAGAACAAAAACAAGTTGAAATTGTGTTTTAAAAAATATTGATCGAGCTTGACTTTAAAAATATAGATTTGATAATAAAATTGGACTTAATAAAAGCACGAGCACATGGTGAAAAAGCGGGGGAAGAAAGACGAATAAACGAAAATCATAATCGTCTTGACAAGCTGGCGGAATCTAAGATAATAGGAGTAAAAAGAAACAAAGTTATATAATAGTTTTTTAAAACGAGGTATTTTTAAATATATCCGTATGTACTACCACGACAAGGAAACCCTAGTTAAAATTGTTACCATAACACCAGATGCTGAGTTAATTGTTAAAGCGTACTCGAACGCAATTCTACCAAGGATACGTAAAAAAACAAAATTTTATCCAATTATTGTTAATGAATCTATAGCGATAATCAATTATTTTGACAATGAAATTAGTTATCTCAGCGATGATGAGCAAAAGAAGTTTTTTGAAGAAGTCCTACAAACACAGTTGGAAAAAAAAATTGATTCTTATTATGACGTAAGTTATGAGGACGACATTCCACTTCCATCACTCCAACGCTCTAGACAGTTGTCGTTATGAAATTATTACAATGAAGTTGAGAAAATGTTCACAAGACCATCATATGCAAATTTATTGGTTATAGTAGCTGATGCTGTTAGTCTTATCAGACTTAACATATGCATACTCCGAAAATTAATGCTAAAAAATTTCATAGTCATATACACAATTATCAGACAATATCTTGTCCTCAAAAATATTACTTTGAATCAAATAAGCTTGGTACTTGGGTTTATTGATGAAACAGAAAGAGAATACAGTAATTTAGTAAATGAAACAGATTTTTATAAATGTGAAGTAGAAAACACTTTTGATTCCTACAGTTAAAGAAAAATGAGGTATTGACAGATGAACGATATAAGACTACTTCGTCAGATGTTTATGACAAGTACATAGATTTTATAGCTGATCCTACAATAATAAGTCTCATGAGTTTCTTGATTCGATTGTTGGCGCTACAGTTTTTGATATTGTATAAAACTGTAAACAAATATTGTATAATGAAAAAGCAAATCATCGATTTCAGTCATATTTCAGAAGAAATTCCAAAACAAGATGTTGATGCTCTAATGCAATATTACAGATATTATCATAAAAATCTTTGGTGTGTAAAACAATGTTATAAGTATTACAGTAGAATACTTCGAGTAATATCATATTTGCTACTGCTGATAACCAGCTCTGGCATAATTTCAAGTGGGCATCAATAAATCCGTTTCTGTTAATAATATCTGGTGTCAGTGTATCTCTTTCAACAGCATGTAAGAAAATTGTGCCTCGACTTGAGACGGAAAAAATGCTTGTAAGATAGCAATTATCACTTATAAAAAATTACTTGATCAGATACGATCTTATTTGCGAGGTGTAAAATATGATATGGACGATTTAATACACGAATTTCATATTATTGACAGTATGTTAACGGATATCCTACCAATGAGAGTCAGCAGGTATGAAAAAGATTATCATAAAATATGGTTACAACAGTAGCAGATGTTTAGAAATATCATTATCAAATAAAGCATCAGCCATTTGTCAATAAATGTCATTGGATCATCTACCCAACCTCTTACTCGTTCGTTATTTTCAGTTGCAAATAACCATACTGATCCATATTTGACTGATAAATGATGACCAACTTTTTTAATACAATCGCTTATTATTTTAGGTGCTTTTCCAGTATATTTTGAAGCTGATCTAATTGAATTAAATCCTTTAAAAAATCTGTTAGATCAAATCCAACATGTCGTATTGGATTATAATGATACATTATAATATTTTATTGTTTAAATAGAAATAAATCTAAGGTTCGGGAATCTCTTTCCACCTCTCCAAATTTGGGAGGGGTGGGGTGGGGGTTTCTGGTCTAGGATCCTCTTTCACTGGCAAAATATTTTGTTACAACTTATTTATGCTAAAAAAGCTTGTAATATGAAAACATTTGTCGGAGAAGATAGCCTTCTGGTCCAGAAACCTCTTTTGTCTTAGGATCCTCATCTTCATATACTACTATGACGACCACCCATGGAAAGAACAAGACATTGTGAGAGATTTACAGTTAGTTACCATTTCAACAATCATTGATCTTTATTTCAGTCATATTTATGGACAATAAAAAATACTTTCAAAAGTCTTACATATTCACTATATTCAGAAATGTTGAGCAACTTATTTTATGATAACTCTTTTACTTTATTTGAGAATTCTGAACAAACTTACGCATGCACTGTCTTTGTTGGAAGGCACACCTTTTTGAACTTCTCTTGCACAGTGTAAATTTATCTACTGTTTAAACATGAAAAGTAATCCTCTGAAGTATGAACAATTACATTTCAGATGACAGTCACTTCTTTTTAAAAAAAACACAAACAGCAAAAGAGAAAATAATGAATTTACATTAAATGCAAACCATTTGTTTAGTCTTTAAACAGTAATGAACCAGTCACGAGGCTGAACATATATTTATTATATACTCCTTTTTTATTCCTTTAACTTTACATTGTCAGAATTGTGCAGTATTTATAATACTGAACACCTTGATATTGCACGCATGTGTGTGACATGTGTGCCTAAAAATAGTACTGCAGGAACTACTTTGTAAACAAACCATATACACTCATATAGTAGACTTTAGGTTTTAATTTATTAGATCTGTTTGTGGAAAAACTAAAGCAGCTGTTTTATCTGTTTGAGAGTAGAGATAATAAAATGAACAATGTTAGTAACTTTACTGAGTCACAAATGAAACTTTCGAATGAGCAGATGAATGAATGAATGTGTTATTCACAACGTCCACAACAAGCATGAGACACAGTTATTTAGGAGAAATATTTGTAACTCTGTGCCAAGGGAATGGTTGAGACTATGACCAGTGCTCACTGTGGTTTATAAAAAATGCATAGAAAGGCATAATGAGGGCAAGGGCTATTGCATATTTATCAGAGATATACCATTTTAAAAATCAAAATACTAACTTTGTGGGGAAAAAAATGCAAATGAAGGCTTTGGTAGAAAAGGAAGGGCCTCAGAGCCGATAAGTCAAGATGACAAAGAATTCTTATTTCTGCAGGCTGAATGGACTGTCACACACCAGCAGTTTTGCAATTTTCTGTGTTAACTTTGTTTATACAATGTTTTGGATTTAGGTTAGCAATAGATGCCATACTTGTAATAACATATCTGGGGTGCCTACAAAGAGCATGCAAGTGACCAGGCATAAACAGGTCTTCTTTAGCTGGTAATAAGAGTGGCAAAAAATATACTTACATTTTTGCATCTTGAATTTCTTCAAAATGTACTTTAAATTCTTAGTTCTGTAAATCTGAATTACATGAGCAATGTCACGAGTTCTAAAGCTTGATTACACATTTTGAAATTGTACTGTTATTTCGACTACATTTCCAACTGCAATAACATTCTCCTTACTGCAGTCAAAATGAAAGATGAACTCATTGTCTCGGATGGATACTGCACTCCCATGGGTCGTGCAGTATCCTTCTGAAAAAACTCATTCATATTTTCCCATACAAATGCATTAACCTCTAAGTACACAACTATGATCTAGTTCAGTTCTGACTGCATGCATACTGTAAAGGACTGGTCATTTAATATATAGGGTTAAATTGTTCTTTCAACTGGTTTTTTATTCTGTCATTAATTGCAAGATAAATTTGTTTCAGGTAAACCAAAGAATGGCATAGTTTCCTTTTTAATACTACAAATGAGAACAAGATGATAGTTTTCAAAACTTTAACCCACCTTTTATAAGCTTAAATGGTCTCTTCCTAGTAAAAACTTTGCTTCAGCTGGCATTCAGCAGAATTCAAACCAGTAGCTATTGTAAACACAGTTAGAAAATGTTAGCATCAGAAGATGTCAATTTCAGCTTGGGAAAGGTTGTTTATAACACATGAAGCCTATAATCAAAAATGGAAGTTTGATAATTGTTTCAAATTAATCTGACCTCAACATATTGTTGAAATGATTAATACATGTACTGTGGAAAATTGTCAAATCTTAGATGTTCAGAGATTTTACTTTCCAACAAATTTAGGGCATTCTGTGTGGATGTCTGCATGTATAGTACATTACGTTAATGATGACTAATGCATGGAGTAACTATCGATACTTGTGCGATATTGTTTCATTTCAGTCAAGTATGAATGAGATTTTTGTGTGAAAGGTTTTGACATTTTGTTTTCATTATTGTTCGGGGAGTGCAATATCATTGACTTTGATATCATAATTAGTAATGTATATTATGCAAACTACAACATAAATAAGCAAATGGCTGTGTCTGTACATTCCCATAACATAGTATTGAGAAACTATAATAAGATTGATTGCACAAATTGGACTTGAACTAGATTTATTCTTTCTTGAGTTTGTTTCATTTTAAGTAGAGGATTCCACAGGATGCAGTAAAAAACCACAAAACCAGTTTGAGATAAATGTAGAGACCAAACTTCTTTTTATCAACTGGTTCTTACTACAATATACACAATGTGATAAAAGATATGCATAAAATTGTTACCACTCAGACTGATTATGATTGTAACGTAGATGACACAGATTGAAACACTTGCCAAAAAATAGAACTTTATTGCTTTATTGTTAAAGGAAATGATGAAGAAAATGGTATTACTACTATTATTAGGTTTTATATTTGTGTAAAATCATTACATCATGTTAGAGAAATATAATAATAATAATAATAATGAGGACTTTGTATAGCGCCTAATCTTTAGAAGCTCTAAGCGCTTGACAACATTTGACAACACTTAAAAAAACAAACATATATAATGATATGATTACAAAAATAAAAACAAACACCACGAAATTAGAAACAGAAAACATGCTGTAAATATTTAAGGTAAGGATACAGTATAAGGATACATTATTAGGTCTTTAAGTATGTTCTTGCAGTTGAAATAGGTGAGTTTTAAGAGCGCTTTTGAATGAGACCACTGTGTCTTTGTGTCTAAGTGCAGTGGGCAATTCGTTCCACATTGCTGGGCCCTGGTATGCAAAAGAACGTTGTCCATATGATTTCATTTTCATAGTGGGAATAATGAGAATACGAGTATCAGAAGAGGAGCGTAAGCATCTTGCAGGTGTGTACACATGGGTGAGGTCAGATATGTATGTTGGACTGGAGCCCGTCAGTGAAACGTAGCACAGAGAACAAATTTTGTGTTTAATTCTGGATCGTATGGATAGCCAGTGTAGGGTAGAGAGCAGGGAAGAGGCGTGCTCTGATCGTGGTACTCTAAGGATGATCCGAGAAGCTGTGTTTTGAACTTTTTGAAGTTTCTGGTGTAGATATTGAGACGAACCAGACAGAATTGAGTTACAATAGTCCAGTCTTGAAAGTACTAAGGAACACAAGTGTTTTAGTGGCATCAACTGAAAGATACTTGCGAATGGAGCTGATGCATCTCAGCTCAAGATATGCAGCTTTGCATATGTTCATGACATGTTGGTGCAGTGAGAGAGTACTGTCAAGAGTAACACTGAGGTTTTGTACTGACTGTGAGAATTTAATGTAGGTGTTGCTGATATTTATTATCTGCAGTAAAGGATGTGAATGAGAAAGTCTTTGTGTTGTAATCAGAATGGCTTCAGTTTTATCATCATTCATCTGCAGCTTGTTACATGTCATCCATGATTTCACATCGGAAATGCACCTCTCTATGCCTTGGATGGTAGCTTCAACTTCAGTTGGATGGCTAGATTTGTATATTTGGGTGTCATCAGCATACAGTTGGTGAGACACTGGATGATGATCTGTGACACTTGAGAGTGGCTGAGTGTATAGAATGAAGAGAACAGGTCCAAGAACAGACCCTGTGGAACACCACAGCATAGATCAACTGGGCTGGAGTGTTTACCATTTGCGGACACAATTTGTGTCCTGTTGACCAAGTAGGACTTGAACCATAGTAAGGCCATATCATGAATGCCAAATACATGCTGGAGACGGTGAAGTAATATATCATGGCCTGTAGTGTCAAATGCTGCAGACAAGTCAAGGAGAGTGAGGACTAATCTTCCCGCTATCCAAAGCAGAGAGAAGGTCATTGATTACTTTCAGAAGAGTAGTTTCGGTACTGTGGCAAGGGCGATATGCAGACTACATTGCTAAAAAGACTGTTTGAATTCAGAGGAGATACAAGTTGGGATAGAACAACTTTTTCTAAGATTTTTGACATGAATTGGAGATTAGAAACTGGGCGGTAGTTCTTTAAATCATTATGGTCGAGTGTTGGTTTCTTCAGCAGAGGCTTTACAATGGCAGTTTTGTAAAATGATGGGAATTCCCCAGATGAGAGAGAGGTATTAATAACATCAGTTAGTGAAGGCAATATTGGATCTAAGCACTCTAGCAGCAGTGATGTCGGAATCGGATCAAGTTCACATGACTTTGGTGCACTCTTCATCACGATTGTACGTACTAAATCCATAGAGACAGGTTCAAATGCTGCTAACGGTTGCAGCTGAAATTTTGTATTGCAACTGTAGGGTGATGACGAGTCAACTGAAATTGTGTTGTCAAGTTTATCTCTGATGGTTTGTACTTTGTCACGGAAGAAATATGCAAACAGGTCTGGAAGGTCGACTAGAGAGAAGGTAGCTGGAAGTGGTGTACATTTGTTCCTTGACATTAACTTGTTAGTAATCTCAAATAGCTCTTTGCAGCTGGAACTTTCCATGATCTTAGTACTGTAGTGGGCTGATTTCGCTGCATGGACTATCATTGTGACATTCTTCTTAGCGGCATCATAGATCTGCTTATGAATAGTGAGTCTGGTGGAAAGCCAAAGCCTCTCAGCTTTACAGCAGTCTCTTTTAGCAGTGTGAAGCTGGTCCCTAACACTGCTATACCATGGAGAACACTTCTGAATTGCTACTCTGCACTTGGTTGCTGGGGCATGTTTATCAAGCAATGAATGCAGGCAGTTATCAAGTTGTTCTGCTGTAGAAGGTAAGCTAGTTGTTAGGTTTGCTTGGATGTCATGCATTAGTTGAGTTCTGTTTATCATACAGAGGTTTCTCTTAATAGCGAATAAAGGTGGAGGGTTAGGGACTGATACGTCAAGATGGCATATAATGCAGAGGTGATCTGATGAAAGTTTGTGAGACACCAGGGAGGACTGTAGAATTTTATCATCAGGTCTGTAAAGAATCCAGTCTAAAATGTGACCATGTTTATGGGTGGGTTGGCTAACTGACTGTTTGAGGTTGAAAACGTGAATGGAATCTAGGAGTTTTGATGTGCATGGGTTTCCAGGACAGTCAAAGTGAAAGTTGAAATCTCCAAGAATAATCATGTTGCCACCTATCGAATTTCCATACTCCAGGAGATTCGGAAACTGCTCCAAAAAGAGAGATTCTGTCAGCTTGTTTTTTCTACTAGGAGGAGGGCGGTAGAGGCAGAAAAAATGGACTGACCTTTGTTCCAATGTGAGTGTAGTTTGGACTAGTTCAAACGATGTGTGGTAGAAATTGAAGGTTGTAGTGTAGTTAAGACGGTTGATCATGGAGTTCTTTGCGATGACAGCAATTCCACCTCCGCGAGAGTGGCGGGGGAACGACTTGATGGAGTAACCGGTGGGTGTTAGATCCGTGCACTTGGGTTCATTGCCTGATGTTTTTAGCCATGTTTCTGTCAGGAAAAAGACGTCTATATTCTCATCGTTGATAAAATTAACTATTTCTGTGCGCTTTTCCAATGGTCCTACTGATTGGGCATTTAATAATGTGATGCGCAGTAGTATCTCTTCGAAAGTTGACACAAAGGTTGTCGATTTAATTGGAATTTGAATTAGGTTGTCTAAATTAACGGCCGAATTTTTAAATTTCTGTGCCGGAAAGGGCGAAAGGGAGATAACTGGAATTTTTCCTGTTTTACGCCGGCCACCTTTGAAACAACGCTTCCTTTTTCGCTTCCGTTTACAGTTTTGGAATGATGAATGTAGTCCCAGGTCGTTTAGTCTAGTGCTCAATGTAGTGTGGGGAGCCAAGGAGTGGTCATTTAACGCAATTAATGACGGTCCATCATAGCATAAACGGGTGGACTGGCGAGTATCACATGATGGCGGTTCGTTCGATAACAAAGGAATTTGTAACAGTGGAGCAAGACAGCTGAGAAAAAGTCTAATTTTTCTCGTTTCCAATACAAGAAGATGAAGAAACACATTCGAATAGAACAGCCAGTGCATGATGAACGCAATAACGCAGACGAAGACTGACAACAAGCACACAGATCATGAAAAACGGCACAAAAATCCGGGACAGCTGCCTCAAGCCGGTTAAGCGATAGTGGCCATCTTGACAAATATAAATTTAACATCTGTCATTTTATCCACAGAGAGAGGGGTAGGGGAAAAGAGAGCAATAAAAGGCATCCACATGTTTATCTGCAAATGGCAACTCTCATCTTCTTTCTATCAGATATGGAATCCAAATCACTACTGCGGAAGTTATCATACATCACGTCAGTAACAGTAACAGTATAAGTATATCCTGATTGCAAAGCTTTCTGCAGTTGGTGACCTCTTCATTCACACCAAGCCAGATGTTTCTGCTTTGAAAGTTTTCCATGTCTGATTATGTTTTGAAGATTTTTTATACCAATGTTATTTTAAAAAATAACACGAATACAATTATTAATGCTTACCACATTTTTGCTGAAGTCAAGTCTTTATTAGGGAGAGACCATTTAAGTTTCTGAAGAGTAGGAGACGTAAGTGGTTGAAAACTATTGTCTAGTTCTGATTTGTAGTATAAGAAAGGATGCTATGTAATTCCTTGTTTTACTTGAAGCAAATTTATCTTGTGATGAATGAAAGAATAAAAAACATCCCAGTTGGATAGACAAATATAGCCCATACATTAAGTGGACAGTCCCTTAAATTACACATGCAGTCAGAATTGAACTAGTTCATGGTTGTGTACATGCATTTTCAGCATCACTACTGGTACATTACTATTTAAGGACTAGACATGGGATTTCTTTGAATAAAAGCATAAACTTATTGCAAAAGAAGTTGATCAAACTTTTCTATATGTACTGAACGTACTTTTGAACTTCATTTTTATTGTCCATATGTATGATTGAAATAAAGATCACTGATTCTTGAAATGTTATTGGATTGAAAATCACTCTTGACTTCTCAGTCTTTCCAGGGTAGTCTTCATTTGTTGGTTGTTCAAATGTCGACAAGCCTCTCCATGGTTGAGTTGCCATAGGAGTGCCTGCCAAGGCAGAGTGGCAGTTTTTTTAGGTATTTATCACTCCATCGTGGGGCAAAAGTTGAGAGGATTAAATCTCCCCCCCCCAGTGATGTGTGCAGTTTCTAAAATTTGCGCGAGCTGTACTGTAATACTGCTTGCATGTCCAGTATGGTCACTGCAGTGGCCAGTTTGACACTCGTTAATGCTCACTCTTCATGAATGGACGGTCACAGATGAGTCTCCTACAATGCATTGCATTTTATGGAAAATCTACATTACCATTGTGAATCTTAATCCTTTCACACTCTGTCACGTTCCAGATAAGTGGTTGCCATGGGTTGTCAGTGTTGTGCTCCGTAGTGGACAAATTAAGTTTTATTGCCCAATTAGAAAGGCACAGCAATGTGATTATATAATAGTGGAATATAATAGCGGATGCCCACTACATCATGTGGAACTTACTTTTCATCTCAGCTACAGTACACAGTTCAGAATATTCTTTTTAAGCTGTAAAAGATGCTGTGTAATATTCAGACTTGCCCACTAAAGCACAATCACATGCTTGTATTGCAAGTGATGAGCAGTAAATTTCCTAGCAACGAATGCTGAGATTAGGATGTCTCACACAATATACAAAGTTTAATTAGAGTAATTTTAATGAGAGAGGTTATGTTTTTACAAAAAGAAAAGAAAAAAGAAATCACATGCAAGCATTAGCATTTCATTTTGTTTTTAGAATAAAAAAATGCTAGAAATGCCATGATTTATATTTTAATAACAGCAGTTACTTATCCTGCCTTTATTGCATAGCTAACCTGTTTTTGTGCCGAAAACTTACTGTCTGTTCCGTGTGAATACGTGAGTCCCACAGAGTGGAGAAAAAGTGGGAATGACCTTTTGCACTCCACTCTCTTATTCTGCACACCACTGTATATGTCACGTGGTTATATGCAGAAGGTAGATATTATGTCAATCTTTTTCATGGACACCGTACTGTGTAAACGTCTGCCAAAACTGTCACCAGAGAAATTACATCTGTAGCAACTTACCGCAACAGTGGTCTTCTTCTGCAGTTTTTTAATTAGTCTCTGTGTTACAGCTGTCTGTTCCATTGTCTAGAAAACCATATCATAGCCTTTTCCCCTTAGGAACCTAGTTCTTTTTAGGGCTTCGGAAGCTACCTCGTATTCCATCTTTTCAGTGGACACAAGTTCCTTACATATTTCCAAATCACCATGGAATGGGTTGGTTCTTGTGTTATAAGGAAAATAACATGTCCAGCCTTACGTTTAGGACATGGTTTTCCTTGCATATTTAAAACACTGTATTATGGGTAAGTCCTCGTGTTATAAATTTCAGTAGACGTGCTTAACATTGCGGACATGTTTCCTTTATGTTCAAATTAATGAATTCATTTTGTTTTGCCCATGCTATGCATTGACATTGCATATGTATTTGAATGTTGCATTAATATACAAATTCACAGGTGAATTATCTTGTTTTTCAGGCAGGAAACTACTGGTAATGTTTCATGAGGTCAACTTTGCAAATTTGTTCTTTATGCTTGGGGAACTTTTCCTCCCCATTTTGTTCAGAATTTTCTGAAAAAGAATCTTTTCTAGGTCTCACATGTTGGGACAAACATCTTTGGCAGCCATTGAAGCCCCTTCCAAAGAAGGGTCTATAGTCGAGAAGTTGATCGACTTCCCCATGTTGGGAGAAATTGAACATACCTCGTGTCTGTATTAGTGTGCATGCCTTAGGTTGCTGATTGCTTCCTCCAAGTGGGGAGGTAGAACACCGCAATAGTGGGTTGTGCCCTCCCTTTAAGGAGGTAGAGCACCACAACAGTGGGTAGCACCCTTCCTTGAAGTAGGTGGAGCATCACAACCATATGGTTGCACCCTCCCTTTAGGAGGTTGAGCACCCCATCAGCAGGTTGCTTCCTCCCATCAGGAGGTAGAGTACTGCAATGCATATTGTGTTTCTGGCAGCGTGTTGTTCCCCTTCCGTTTGGGAAGCAGAATGTTGCACCCATGATGCACACAATGATAAATCAGTTGAAGACGAGGTCTTCCACATCTATCACTCATTGTCCTCTTGATACTGGGACAGGACAAGGACCAAGCTTCTCCCTTTCCCCACCTGTTAACATCCCACCCTGTGCAGGATTTGCAATCTATACACAGGTCTTGAGCTAGGGACGGGGACCACATCAGTGTTCCCCTGTTCCCAATTACACCTAGAAACCCTTATGGGATGTGGTGCCTTCCACCTCAGGGCCCTTGTTCCATTATGCACCCATGGGCTAATGAACTCTGCCTTCACCGTTGAAGCAATGCTGTGGCTCACGTCCCACCATCACCTCATCACCAGGTGGCTTCCTTTCGGAAGGCTTAAGGTGATACATCATCTAAGGTAGGCAGTTGTTCTTGTCTCCCCTCTGTAACTCATGATCAACTGGGATCATGGCACAGAGTGCTCCATTGTCCCTTCCATCAAAGGAATTGGTGATGCCCAGCCACTCTCCCAACTCAAAGCATCCTTGACTATGATGATTATGATGATGCACTCGCTCTTCATTGCCTCCAGCGAGTTCTAGACAGAATCTGTGGAAATAAGACCTTCTCTCAGGCCCACCCCTTCAGCTCAGATGAATGATGAAGAGGAGATCTGGTACTTTTATAATGTGGTAAAGGAAGTTTACCATCTGTTACCCTTGGACTTGTGCCCCCACCTGGCACACAGTCCATAAGGATCTTTTCCATTTTTGGGAAAGATCTCTGGGGTACTAGCTCAACCAGACCTCTTACTTCTTCCACATTCATGCATGATTGGAAAAATATCACAGAGATATTCACAAAGCCAATGTAGGTCAGCATTGTAGAGGATGGGCTGTTCCTCCCTCAATGTTGAGACCCCAATTTCTTCCAGTTTACCGAGTACTTTCCCTGAAATGGCCTATCAAATCACCTTCTTTGTACACCAATGCAGCCAAAGTGGGTATTTCTATGGGAGCCTGGGCATACCTTCCCATCAAAACAATTGATGCCATGGAGCAACCATAGTTTTTCATGCCACCCTATTCTTAGCTACTTTCTTTAGTATGCTGAGAGAAGCCTCATGAATCAGCCACATTGCTTGTGCAGGATGCTGTGGCCAGGCATCTCGGCATGCACTCTGTTGCCATGGCATTATTGATGGACATCCACCATCACATAGCTTTGGACGCCTCAAAGGTCTTGCTTGACCATATTAAAGACCTTTTAAGGGATGCTCCTCTAGAAGCTGAGACCCTCTTGTGGGCGTCATTCCTACATAGGCTTCTCCAGCCTTGCTGGATCACCAGCATTGATTTTTCTCTCCACTCCTGTTCCATCACAATTGACCAGGAAATGAGATCATACAAATAGACCTCAGGGGCCATCTGCAAAGTTTTCAAGCAGGTGCAAGCCCATTCCAGTCCCCAACTCCTGGTAGACCACTTTCTCATCTGGTCCACAGCACCCAGGTCACCGCAGATCCATGAGGAAGTTCTCTGACCCACCTTCCTTTCCTACCAACAAGAAGTGGGGAAGCAGCTCTAGCAGATTAACCCCTCTCCTGCTGTGCATCCCCTTCACACATCCCGGTATGTGCTCACCCAGACCAGTTAGGCTTGGTCAAGCATTACAAGACCTTGGGTAGGTTCTCTCCATTGGAAATGACGGTTATCATCTCTAGTGTTGGGAACAACCTCCACTATCAGGGACCCCCAATTTCTTTCCCAGTCCAGTCTGGTGGAATTGAGAGAAGATGTGTGCACATCCTTTTGGAGTAAGGGCAGTTTAGAGCATCTTGAACAATCAATCTCCCTCCATCTACTCCTGAATCTTCGCCTAGAAAAGCAGGAAGTTTCTATCCTTAATCAATCTCTCCCTGCTCTTCCAGTTTCTGTAAGAGGAAACCTTCTTGATGAAGAGAACCTCCTCAATCAGGAACGCTATTCGTCCATTTGATTGGGTCATCTCCATTGACTTTCAGGATGCCTATTTGCACATCCCCTTCTTTCGTCCACATGCAGATGTCTCGTTTTTGCCTAGACCAGGGAGATTTTCAATTCCGGGATTTGTCATTCGGAATCTCTTCCACATGCAGTCTTCACCCAGATCATGGGAGTTGCAGCGGCCTACATTCCAATACAGGGAACCTAGATTCTCCAGTATTACGATGATTCGGAGAATGAAGCTGACTTTGAAGGCTTTCAAGAGGAATGGGTCCAGGATGATTTTTCACCTCGGTTGCAGCCACAATTTATTATATTGTTATTACTGACATAGTGATGATGTGAACTTCAAAATTTGAACAAAAATTGTACTGATTAATTGCCTTTATCTTACTGAAAGATTTCTAGGATTAATTTGTGACAAGTTTTCATGAGAAACTGCACGCTGAAGTATATGTTCTAGAATGTGAAGTAAACAAATTGATCCAGGTGTTTTGATGTCCAATTTTAGTAAAATTATTATAACTTTTGAACTAACAGTGCAAGAAACTTCAAATTTGGACCAAAATACTAGAAATAGAATTATCTTTATTTTATTCCATACTATTTGGAGTGTTTCATTCATCTTCATGAACAAAAATTCACTGAACATCATGGTAAGTTTTTAATTTGTTTTTTTTTTCCTTTCAAGTCATATTTCAAAATACAGTTGTGAGCATGTACATTGGTAAATGATAACAAAACATATATCACTGTGTTGCAAATTTTATTACCTATTCAGAGATACATAGTTTTATATACTTTAAAAAAGAAATAACAATGTGACAACATTTTTAGTAAACATGGTGAAGGTCATCACAATTTCTGCTGCTGCTGCTGTATGATGCTCCATTTTACCACAATGTATTTAGAATTGCTTCTCAGGAATCAGGCACTGCAGTTGAAATTGGTAAACAGGATAAAATGGGTTAACTCAGTTGGGTCTCTTACCCAACCTCTAACTCAGAACTTGTTCCATCACAAGTCTCAGTTTATTTGGGGATGAACTTCCTTACAACTTAAACTTGGTCTGGGTTCTTCTGGATTGGGTAGATTGAATCTTGGCTCCCCTAGAGACGCTACAAGCAAACTGTGTTGTCTACTGATGTCATCTTTTCATACTTGGAACCTTGAATGCCACATGCATCCTCTACATTTCCTCCTTCTCACAAGTTGGAAGCATCACAAAGAATCTCTATCAGTCTCAATTCACCATGGACCAGTTTTTCACCACCATTTGCTTGGTGGATGAATCAGTACAGATTCCTGATGAGGGTTCCCATGCACGTACCCGATCCCCACTCTTATCTGTTTGCCGATGCGTCAGATTCCAGTTGGGGGGCTCATTTAGAGCTTGAGGGCATAATTCTTCATGATTCTTGGACTTGTGCAGAATTGTTCCTCCACATCAAGAAGCTAAGACTGAGAGCAGTATTTATAGCACTGCAAGGGTCCATCAACATAATAAGGGTCCGATGTGTCGTGGTCTCTTCAGTCAACAAGTCCATCTTTGCATATCTACAACATCAAGGAGGCACACATGGCCCCCTTCTCTTGCATGGAGGTCTGGAGCCTCATCATCAAAGCAGCCTCAGAGAATGTCACAATCTGAGTTATCCACATTCTGGGCAAGATAAACATTAGTGGACAGTCTATCCAGAACAGACCAAGCCTTCCTCATCTGAATGGTCTCTTCACTCATCAGTAACAGAGTCCCTGTTTTCCCTCAGGGGATAACCTCTAAATGACCTGCTTGTGACCAAGCTGAACAACTTCCCTTTTGTTTGTCTGTCCAGGATCAGAGAGCATGGGCAGTCAATACATTAAGCTTCCAGTGGGATTGCCAATTTGCATATGCCCTCCCACCCATCCGATTGCTATCACAAGTTCTGCATTGAGTCCAAACTTTTCCGCTCAGATCATTCTCATCACCACTTTGTGGCCCCAGGGTTCATGGTTCATTGATCTCCTTAACCTGTTGATCGATCGACCTAGCTCTCCACCTCACAGGAGGGATATCTGTTGCTACAGAGGGGATCCCCCCCCACCACAACAGCCCACACATTCTCCACCCTCTTGCCTGACTCGTCTATAGTGTTCTCTCTGCCTGAACAGGTTTTCAGGCCAAGTTGTTAGTTGTATCATTCAGGCCAGGAGTGCTTCTACTTCCAAGGTCTATGATCCCTGGTGCAGAATCTTCTGCATTTGATGCAGTAGGAACACACTGATCCTCTCTGCCCCCCCCCCCCTTAACTTCATTGCTGATTTCCGTCTTTTCCTTTTTAAGACCAAAAGATGTTCAGTATCCACTCAAAGGGCTATCGAGCTTTCATCATCTTGATGCTCTGGTCTAGTGTTTTGGGTTCTAGAGATCTGTCTCCCACTGTCTTATGCCCAGATAGAATCTTGTATGGTCATTAACCAAGCCCCTTGTGAACCATTGAGTGAAGCTTCCTTCTGCAAGACAAAGAAGTGCAATTCATGTCTTGACTATTGACACTGGCTGTCTCTGGTTTCTAGCAGTTTGTACCCTCCCATTAGGTAGGTTGCACATGGCAACAGCAGGTTGCACCCTACTCTTGGACATGTAGAACATCATGACAGCAGGTTGCGCTCTCCCATTAGGGAGGTGGAGCACTGCAACACATCTCATATTTGTGTTTCTCTCTGGGTCCCATTGTTACGACACAATATGGGGGCTTAGAGAAACATCAACCTTTTATAGAATGAACCTCTCCCTCTATGGCGAGTGCAACTCAATTTCTGTTTTTGATCAGTTTGACTAGAGCATCAGCCTTCCCATCTAACCGACAAATTCAGCTACACAGTAGTGGCAGGATAAGCAATTGTTGCTATTAAAATTTAGTTTTATCAGGGGGTAAAACTAACTTTAATTATGCAATACTTACCTGCTGCTATTGCTGATTGCCCTTCTCCCACCCTGCTCTGATGTCTTGCGTAATTGTTGTCTGTGAAAAGATGACATAATATCTACCTTTTGCATATAACCATGCGACATACAGATTGGTGTGCAAAATTAGAGTGGAGTGCAGAAGGTCGTTCTGATTTCTTCTCCACTCTGGGGGAGGATGTATTCACATTTAATGGACCGTAAGTTTTTGGCACGAAATAATAGGTTAGTTACACAATAGCAGCAGGTAAGTATTGCGTAATTAAAATTAGCTTCACCTGCCAAAAACTACATTTTCATTCTCCTAGTCATTTTTTAAATTGTTTGCTCATCATGTACCCACACAATGAAATATACTCAATGCTATCCAATGTACAACTTCTGCTAGTTGAGCCCGTTTAGTACATGTACTTGTGACACATTTGCTCAGAAACTGGACATGTGTTTCATTTAACCATAGACCTACTGTTTTTACGCAGACTCTACTAAGCATGTGATGCTGCATTATATAACCAACAACTTAACAAATGTGCTTGGGGTTACTGGTTTGATCAATTGACGAATTACATATTCCAATTGGAAGGATGAAAGTGTCGAAAAATCGTTGTCACTTAAATATTTTTGTTATGAGATAAATTTGTATTATTTTCAATTAATACAGATGCTGTTTATTTGGTACAGTACATTCTTTCAATCCACATGACAGATTCTGCAAACTGTACCCAAATGTCAAGCAAATATTGTTTCACATTTTAGTTATTAATTTGTTACATTGTGACTCAGATATCACTATTATGATGTTGATGCAAGTACATATAAAATATTTTGTTGTCAGAGAACATGGATCCAGATGCTTATTTATACAGGGTTAAATATTAGGCCAACGGCAGTGGATGCCTTCAGCCTGAGATGGATCATCTGTTTGCTGATGCCTTTCCACCCTTCAGGATGATCCCACAGGTCCTTCACAAAGTCAGGTTCAACTCATTTTGGTTGCCCCTTTGTGGCCTCAGCAATTGTGGTTCAGTGATCTTCTCTATCTGCTGGTGGACCATCCCCATACCTTACCTCAGAGGAGGGATCTTCTGACACAGTACATGGGCTCTCTCCTACAGATCAGCCCACAGATTCTCCACCTTCACTTTGGCTTATCGCAAATGATCTTTCTGAAGGAAATGTTTTTGAGCCAAGTTGCCAAGTGCATCATTTAAACCAGGAGATCAACCTCTAAGCTATATTACCAGTATGCCAAATGGAGAATCTTTTGTGATTGGTGCAGTAGAAAATGGGTCAATCCTAGCTGTCCATATTTGAGAGCAGTGGCTGATTTTCTTCTCTTCCTTTTTGAAGAGAAACAATGTTCAGTTTTCACTATCAAGGGTTATCAAGCAGCCTTTTCCAACACACTCAAATTTTTGAAAGGCCCTGCTATCAAATTGGATTCTTACATACCAGACATGATGAGGTATTTTGAATTGTAGAGACCAGTGTCTTGCTCTTTGATGCCTAAATGAATCTCTTTTATGTCTTGTGGTCTCTAAAAATAAACCCCCTTTATAAACCTTTGGGTCCACCTTCCTTTCAGTGTCTTACCCTCATGACAGTTTTCTTGCTTGTCTTAGTGTCTGCAAGACAAAGGAGCAAGCTCCATAACCTATCCATAGAGCAGGGTTGTATCAGGTTAAATGGGAATTGTGAGTCAGTCTGTCTCCTTTGCCAACCAGGTATTCTAGCTAAAAAGTAGCTTCCTTCATTTGCTGTACTCCTGATTGAGTTCCCCAGTCTTTACTGGGGATGACCAAGATAGACTTTTATGTCCAGTTAGGAATCTTCATTTTTACTTGGAAGCCTCTAAAGGGAGAAGGAAGCATAGGAAACATATTTTCCTATCCATTAAAGGAGCAGCTGATCTTTCAGCTTCCACCATTTCTGGGTGGATCACATGAACCTTACTATCTGGAGAGCTTATTTACTAATTAGGGACATGTCCTTTATAAAAATTAAATCCCATGAGGTTCAAGCCATTGCTACCTCATGGGCCTGTCAAAATCGTTCATCTTTGGAGGATCTGGTGAGAGCCACATTTTGGCACTCACACACTACTTTCTCCTCCTTTTACTTTGCCCATCAAAAGCAAAGGTATTTTCTCACTAGGCCAAATTGGCATTGCTCCGAAAGTGGCCCATACAGATTCCATCTCGCAGCAGTCTTCTGCTCTCCTTTGCAGGTGAGTATTCTTTGTATCAGTTTTTTATTCCCCACTTTTGGAATGATCAGACATCCCAAGAAACTGACAAATTCAACTATGCAAAAGCAGCAGGCAAGATATTACTGATTTTAAAATATGGATTTTTGAGGGTAAAACTAATTTTAATGATGTAATACTTACCTGCTGCTATTGCCAGATTCCCTCCTCCTCCCTGCATTTTATTGGGTTGCTCCTCATATATATGAAGAGATGGTCCTTCATATATATCTATTGTATGGAGCTCTTACATAGGGGCTTACTTAGTGTTCTGGAAGATTTTACTTCTCACTAATGGTATGATTGAATTTCTGTCATTCGGTCATGTATTTTCCACCTGGAAAGTTCTAGCTATGCAGTAGCAACAGGTATGTATTACATCATTAAATTTAGTTTTACCCCCTAAAAACTACATTAAAGTCACATGAACAAATTTTGGACAAGTACAATTAAAAGGAATAATAATCAAATGTTAACTGTTTAAAGATGTACATGTACACAGCATAGAAGAAAGAGTGGGGGTAAAAAAAACTTTTCCCCATGTTGTAGCAGCAGTTAATATCTCCTGTACATCAATTGTATCATTATCATCTTTTGCAATGCATTCAAAATGCCTAATATTATGCAAACTTAGTTGTGAAATGGGTAGCTGCAGCAGATATGATTGTTTTTGCTGTACAGTAAAAATGGCTGGCAGTTTTCTGTGTCATGTTGGTTGTATCTTTATCTAAGTGGAATATCTTCTTATTCATACTTCTTTTTCTCCATTGTTTAACTTGTACTTTATTATGATTAATATAAACACATTATATCCATCAGTCATACCTTGTAGATTACCTGAAATGGCTAAGCCAGGTGTATGCCAATGATGTAAAATCTATCTCTAATTGCACTGTTTGCTATTATTATGTGGATTTTTCACTGCTTTAAAAAAGTATCCCTAGTTAGAACTTTGTTCACTACTCTGAACTGAAGGTGGAAGAGATTTTGGCTTCAGAGGTTATAAATCGTATTATTTCCTGTTTTTCTTGAATCATTCATATTAGTTCAGAGGTCATAACAAATATTGTCATTGTGTTCAATTTGCAGTACTCACTCATTTGACTTTCAGTCTATTATATTTATGAACCATTAAGTTCTTACATATTAATTATGACCAAATTTGACAACAAATAATAAGAAAATACGAAAAGCACCCTAATAGCAGGATAATAATCAAATTAATTATTTAAATTCTTGTTAAATATAAAATGAATTGCTGAGCAGCAATTTATTTACTAATTTAGAAAAGAGAACAGAAGCAAAATTGTATTTCTAAATTTTTTCATAGACAAATTCCAAAATGAAGATAAATATAGCCTCTTTAAAAATGCATACTCTCTAATTATCAATGCCTGTTTCCAAGTTAGCTATAAAAGGCAGGGTTAACATTGATTGAAAGTTGTGGTGTATATCCTCTCTTTCATGTTTGCTTGTAATAAACACATTTTGTTAAAAAGGAAGATACATTATCTATTTTAAAAAGCCTGTTAAGTAATACAGATTTCATAAACATGACAGCTTTGTACTGCTGAGATATATATTATATGCACTGCATTAAATGATTAATGGCAGAATAAAATTTTTATGTGGTTTGTTTCATATACTGCTAGAAACAAAATTTATGCAAAAATATCACAACTTAACCACATTATGTTTTTAGTCCATATTATAAGTCCAAAATTTGTTTTTCCACAAATAAACAAAAAACATTTTCATTTAGAAGTTAATGTTTCTTAAGAAGCATTGGTGCTAAGAAATAATATCCAAGCTGAAAACCTTCCTGACCGGCCATTATCCAGTGTAGCCATGGGTGCCCCCCCCACAAATCATGCTGCAAATATATGTATATAAATTCCAACAAGTTTAATCATGCAAATGAAGCTGAAAATATGTCACAAGATTCTGTTCAAAATGCTTAGTTTTAGTTTCAGACTGCTTACTATACTAACTCTCCTGGCCGTGACTGACTAACCCCCCCTCCCGCCCTGCGAAAAATCCTGACCCCCCCTCCCTTTTGCAAAAAATCCTGACCCTCCCCCTGCAAAAAATCCTGCATGCTATCATGAGTGTAGCAGCTGACTTGAAAGTAAAAATATCACTTACAGGCTGGTACTTGATGATAGAAAAGGAAAAAAGTGATGAAGAAAGTAACCTTTTTCATAAATATCACTTTGTTATGGCTTGAACAACAACTGATAGAGAGCAGTCTTCAACACCATTTAAAAATTATCACACACTAATATCTTTAGTTTTAAAGCATTGAAGTTTGTGACAACAAGAAGCGTTTTCATTCAACAGTGTTACTTCTGAAATGTCAGAGCATGACATTCACCTGTACCTGCTAGGAACTGCGCTAATTTAAATCATTTAAGACTTCAACTCTGTTTGCTTATAATGCTATGGAATGGGGGAGGGGTTGTAGGCTGGGAGACAGAGATGGAGTGGATGAGATGTAGCTTGAAATAAATCCACTTGTTCTGACTTTTTAAAAACAAAAGAACTAAGTTTTGTTATGCATCAAGACCACTTTGCTTTGTATTCTAAATTTGACTTAAATGATAGGTCTCTAATTGCAAAAAACAAGTTATTATATTTAGTTTTTCATATAATGCTAGAGACCAGTTTTACACGATAATATGAGAACTTAGCAACAAATGCATTTCTTAGTCAAAATTTGTTTTTCACAAACTAACATCTCTTTGATTTTAAAGTGTGTGGTTTTGTGGTATTTTCATTGAGCAGTTAATGTACTTTTTGAAACACTGAAGCTTGACATTGAACAATGGCTGGTACATGTAGGAACTGTCTGCCTGTGTTGACTCAGGGAGAAAGCTGCAGTAACAGGTAGAGCAGCTGACTTCCAAGTAAGAATGACACTCACTCATCAACCAGTGCTTGGTGACATATGTAGATTTCTTAAAACAAATCATGACAGAAAGTAACCTTTGGGCAGTTCCATGAAAATAGAGCCATGCAACCTAAATTTTCATTTTCAAGATATACTTGATTTAAGACTTGTTCCTAATGTAAAAAAGTCTGATGCACCTGAAAATCATGTTACTTTTTGTTAATTTTTAGTATTTGTTTATGATAAATCAGTGTTTTAAACTATGCCAGATTAAAAATTTATTAATGAAAAACTTTTGACTTATTTTCAAATAATACAAAGTTTCAAAAAAAGCAATAAAACTTTAATTATATACGAGACATGAAAACCACCTTGTGTAAAATAATTTACACAATTTTTGTAACACATATTTAGTTGCATGTAGAATTAACATCTCAAAAATTATTAGCACCCGTCAGGTCTGTAATTCTGTTACCAACAATACTTCATTTATCACATAAAAGGCAGAAAGAGCTTAATTTTTAAAAGACAAATGTATATTTTCTAACTACTACTCAAGATGTCTGATGACACCAAATTTTATGTTTATCGCTTTTTGCTTTAATAAAAAACTTATGGTAACAGAATTACAGTTTTAGTAATGGAATTATGTTAAGGGAATTACATATAGATCTAATACACAATTTTGCTATGTCACTGGCCTAAACACTCCAATTACATAAATAATGCTGAAGACTGCCTGAGCTGACAGTTCAGGTACCCTTCTTTTTAATGCACACTTTTATCAAGCAATGACAAGCAGCAGCCTTCAGACAAGAACAAGAGTCTCTTAAGACCAATCCACACAAACATCTTAAAAGAAAAAGTGGATGTGAAATATCAAGAAGTTGATGTGTTCTCAGTTGGATGTGCTGGCCATTTTAAGCAGAAGTTTGTTTTCAGTCACTTGACACATGAAAAGAAACATGAGCTGGAATTTTTTTTGTTACTAGTCATGGCAGAGGTGCTGTGCATGGCATAGGTAGTGAAGTTAAGAGAATTGTATGGCATCAAGTACTTCGTGGTAAGGCTGGAGTCCAGAATTCACAACACTGTATTACAGTTGCATCGACAAAATGCACAAAGATACAGCAGATTTATTGCTGAGATGAAAATCATAGAGCAGAACATTACCATCCTTGATAAGCAGTGGATCAGTAGTAACAGAATTTCTGGGACAAAGTCTATCCATTGTGTCTGAGCACTAAAGCCAAATGTAATTGAAGTACAAAAGACCACATTATCTAATGTGGCAGAAGTATATAATATTGGCGTTGGAAAAGTTGCAGAGGACACACACACACACACACACACACACACACACACACACATATAATGTTATGGCTGTTTGATTAATATTTTCACAGTTTAATTTTTTTATATTTGCCTATGGCAGCCACAGTCTTGTACATCTGACACTCTGGCCTACCAGATCTTTGTGAAAAGTTTAATAATTTGCAGAGGATGTTTTCAGTTTAATTTGACTCTTACACCAACATTAAGAGGGTTTAATTACATTATAGAAATTATTAATCATGTACAGTCTCTGCCAGGTTAATGTAAAAATTGTATTAGAACATTAAAATTTACAGTAAAATTATATTTTGACGTGATTTTTATTTTCTAAATTGGTGAATGTAATTCTGTTACCAGCGTCTAAATTAATATTACACAGGTCAGTTAAGTTGTGAACAGTATTATTAAGTACTTAACACGTCATTATTGGATGCATATATTGTCTACAACACAGTAATTGCTCAGACCTTACATTCAGAGAACTTTTATGAATTTCAACATGCCCCGATATCTTTATCTATTTTATGTAATTCCATTACCAAAGTTATTAATTTCATTATAATCCACAGTAATATGCTGATTAAAATAAACATTGGTTCCCTGAATTAAGGCTTTAATAAAAAAAATATAACAAACATTTTACTTTTGCAAGATATTAGTTCTGTGAGCAGAACAGTATTTGATGCTGTACTTTTTCCAACATATAATTCCATTATGATGGAATTGCCCCCTTTTTTCATTTAAATCACTTGGTTCATGACAGTGTACAAGAATCCATGCATTAAAACAATTTTACTCTATCATGAACACATATTTTTAAAGTTTAAGGCTAAAGGTATAGGAAAAACCTTTTAGCAGCCGAGTTCATGTATCTTTTTTATTTTAATATATGATGCCACATTTTACTTGTAGAATTTACTTTGGAAAGAATTATGACATGCATGACATAATTTTCCAGTGTTCTTGATCATACATGTCCAATATAAATAGTACAGCATTTGTTTATAATCTCTTTAAGTTATATATGCATTACTGCTTTCATACTTAATTGTCTTGACTCAATGTTATTTATTTGGAATCATTGTGTGTGCCATTGATGATTAAGGTGAATGTATATGTCCGTTTGTGGATCCATGGTTAAGTAGTAATTAAGTAAATCCCCAATTAGACAGTGATTTGTTTAATTTACCCCATTCACTCACTTCTAAAATTCCAATACAAACTGTCTAGTCCATTGTGTCCAAAAGGCAAGTTGTGCTATCAGAAGTTTTTTTTGATGATAAACCTATATTACCAAGAATTAAAGGTTTAGAAAATATATTACCTGGTAACACTGGAATAACCTTAATACATAAATGTTATCATTGATGTAGCTACTGGGGGTGGAAGAGAGGGGTTGGAATCTGACAGCAATGGCCTTTGACAACAATAATCTAGTTAATTGATGTAATGAGTGCTAAATTAATATATTGAACAGAAAACTACCGTTATTACTGTTCGAAATATCTTATGTTAAATATATGCATCCTGATGGATGTAGTTGAATAAAAGCTTGTTTGAAAAACCTGTTTCCACTGATAATGGGGTTTTGCCTCAGCTGAGTCAGGCTTTTATCAGTTTTGATTTTTGTTTTCATAAATACTTAAAATAAAGTTAGTGTAATAACCTTTTGATACTACGAAGTATGTGACAAATTTCAAGTGTCAGTTGTTTTGAGCAGGGAAAGTATGACATTTGACATAGACTATCATGTGAAAGGTAGATTTCCACTCTGATGTTTTCTGACAGCTCTTGTATGTTTTTCAGGTTGCAAGACAGAAGGATAGATTTGGACTGTGTCAGGTGCTTCCCAGTCTAGTTCGGTGTGAAAATGACCGACCTTATGATGACACCTTCCTTCACTCTCTAATCTCATATCTCATTCCCTTGGCTGATGATTTTGCTAGTGATGAATTTTGTACTCTGGTCTTTGAAGGCTTCCTGCTGGTAAGGTTTGGCTTCTTTTTTAGATACTTGATAATTCAAGAAAAGTGGCTACTTGATATTTTAAATTTTCATGCAATTTGATATCTTTAATGCCTTACATGTAACATATGTTTTTTTGTGATGGTTCATCATCTTTCATGACAGTTCATCGTACAGTACTGAAGTCATATGGAACTATAGAAGTCCACTAGAAATAAAGTTAATCGTTTTGTATATATGTTTATTGATGATACAGCTCTGAATGCCATTATCATGGATTGATATGTCAGTGCTTTGATTTTATAAACATCATGCTATTGTGATGCCATTATGATAATAAGAAACAGTTCCCAGACTTGCATACCCCTAATAAGCAAGAATACTATCAAATTGCAAGTGACAAAACCATTGAAAGTTTACAAGGTATTGTTTATTTATATTTTCTGTTATTTGTTTTCCCAGATGCCAAGTTTTTTGTACTCTTTCTTTATGCATTTGGTGACTATATTCCAGCTACACAGATATAGAAAGAGAATGTGATGTTGCACTTCAATTCTTTGTGACTGATGCATTTATTGCTGCCAATTTGTATCCTACCCCAATTTTATTTGCAAGATTGACATTGCAAGTTTATGTCTTGTAGTTTGTGCCAACACGCTAAATTGTGACTTCCCAAATATTAGTGAGAAGAAACTTATGCAGACAAAACAAATCTGTTTTTTTATGACTGGAATAAATAGAATGTGCTATTAAAGTGTTAATAATGATGCTGGATATATTTTCACCTTACACTGATGCAGAATTAATTGCTGCTTTATGAGACTTTTGCATTCTTTGCTTTATTTTTGGTGCCAGCCCTTTCCAGCTTTTAGTTGGAACACTGTACGCAGTGAAAATAATACAAACTATTAAACCATTTGAAATTTGTAAGGTTTTGTGAAAATTTTAATTTTTAAACTTTTAGAATATTAATTGTATTTGGCATCATATAACCATTGTGCAAAGAACCATTAAATGCTAATGCATATATTGAAATTTGTTGAATTCCAAATGATATCGACATGTATGTAGTTAAATTTTGGGTTATATTTTGACATAGTACTATTTCATTTATATTCAAGTTACATGACATGGCCTGTTTTTGAGGGGCCAACTTGTTAGTTAGGCCAGGGCAACAAAATATATCTTATTGTTCTGTTCAGTATTTACAACACATGGGAATGTATTAACACCTAGGGTGTGTATAGAAGCCAGAGTTCTGTCTTGCCTCAGTTGTCTTGGTCACTGTATGGCTGGGAATGGGTATTTCAAATATTGTTTGTACAAATTTGATGAAACTTACCTTATAGACTTATGAAATAACAGGCTTTATTTTTTTGTTAACAGTGGAGTGAAACTATTTTTACTTGTTTATTACCATTGCAACAAATATAGTAAATTAATTTAAAATAATATACTTTTATTTTATTTGCGTTCAGTACTACAAACTCAAGACTACAACATTATTTCTTGTGTTATATTGCTCAGCTGCTAACCATGTTTACATTTATACTTCTTGCTTTGTAGTTCTATAAAGATAATGTGCATCATGTGTTTGTAAACAATTCAGTTATAATACATAAACTGCATAAAGTATATCTAAATTTAGTTCATTGAAATAACTGATATGATACATTGAAACCCCTGAAAATCCACAAAACCTTGAGATAAATTTAATTTTCATTTTTGAGAGATTTTAGTTTACTGAAGGGTTTTACCAGATGTGAAAAACATCTCTTTTTATAATCACTTTTGTGACTGGGGAGAGACATATAATGTAATTAGAGAACAAATATGTGTGTATTTAAAAGTAAAAAAATAATTACGAAAGTTTTTGGTTGTTTTAACATTTGATTGCAGATTTTCCAAACAATATATGTTCTTTCCAAAAATCACATCCAGTAAAGTGAATATCCAGCAATATCCACATCCAGTAAAAGTAGTTCCACATAGAAATTACAGTCCTTGTCTCCTTAAGAAACACTTATGGAACAAGATACTGTTATAATTTTACTACATGTCCAGTAGAATTATGAATAATAATCCGTAATATTTAAATGCTCCATATAATTCGTAATCTTCATATGCCAGATGTTTCTCCTAGTTTCTTCAGCATAAATTTAGGCACATATTCATACTCTCTGATCAGGCTTCTTTTATTCCATAAGGATTCAATCCTACAATGCTTAGCTGGTTGTTTTTATATTTTGACATGTAATTGAAGACAAATAACAGTCATGGCTGCAGTGTGTGAAACTCACCAAAAAATCCTGTAAGTCCACAGGACCAGTAACTGGAAGATGCTATTGGTCTTGTCCATAACCAGCTGGTTCTGCATTTCATCAAACAGGAAGACAAGATGTAGTCAGTGTCTCAATGGTAAATTCAGGTGGACATGAATATCAGTCCTTAACAACATTATTTATAAAATGAAACAAAGGACATTAAGAAAAACAGAAAATAAGATACTTATTTGATATGTCAGAGTCATAAAATGTTATTAAATTTAGCCTAACATAGCCACTGTTTATTGATTAGCAGGCTAGTGCTGCTAGCTGTCCAGCTGATCCAGATCCCTACATCTTGTTATCACTTCTCCTTCTGAAAAGAAAGTCATATCAACATGTAATTTCACCAGAAGGCTTCTTATGATGTCTGGTGGGTCCTAAATGAAAATGGTACCAATTTGATGTCCAATATGGTTACCACAGCAGCCATCTTGAGAATTTTGCTATTGCTACTCATCCTTAATGGAAGTCATATCTTGAAAATATTGTTATCTCTACTCCTCTCCTAATGGATGGCTATAACAACATGGGCTTTTCACCAGTAGATTTATTAAGATACATGGTCCTACATGAAAATGGTGCTACTCGTACATCCAATATGGCTGTCACAATAACTGTCTACTAATTTGAAAATTTTGTTATTGCTAAAGAATATCTGAGATGGTTTCAGCACTTGACTGACTGCTCCGGTGGCCGAGTAGTTAGAGTGTCCACCTTGGATACGGGAGGTTGCAGGTTTGAAACCTGGCTGAGTCATACCAAAGACTTATAAAAATGGTACTAACAGCTGCCTCACAAGGCGCTCAGAATTAAGAGGTTAGTGCTTGGACTGGTTGGCCTGGTGTCGGGATAATGTGACTAGGTGGAACATGATGCTACATGTCTGCGGCATGATGCCCCATTGCTAGACATCACTATAAACACTGCAGACATAGCAGCTATATGATTGAAAAATTGCTAAAGGTATGTTAAAAACCCAAATCACACATACACACACACATTCATACACTTCAGCACTCAACAGTTAAAAAGAAGTAATGGTCTTATCTTGAATTTGTGGAAATTCATTTTGCTTAGTATAGCATCAGTCCCTTCGAGAGACTCTTGTTTTAGCTCACGTGGCTGTCAGGTCAACTGAGTTTATGGTATGGCCCATGTCATGTGTGGTTTTTTCCTGCATCTTCTATCCATCAACAATTGCTTGTTACCATTTTGGAGTTTATACTTCTTATCTGATTTTAATCATATTTGGAATTGGGAGTTTATATCATGAAAATCTTGCATGAGTTCGATAATTAATTTAAGTCCATTCTAATTATGAAGTGAACATGCATCTGATTGGTTAAACATGCTTCCACTCTGGAAACCATATTTCTAATCTTATTTTTAACAAATTTAGAATGTATACTTGTATCATCAAAATTGCTGGGATCTGGCAACTCAGCTGAAAATACCCGTGCATTTGACCTTAACTCAAAAGTCCCCACCATCATTACAACTTGGGACATATAGAGTTAAAGTAACCTCAGCTAGATCAAGAAGTAAAATTGCTTTAAAGTCTCATGGCAGGAGCAAAAAACATAAAGTGAATGAAATGTCAACAGTAGAAAGGGTTTAGAATACAATTTACTTAAACATGAAAAACTCCATGAATTAGAAACTCTGGCATATATGACTACTAACTCCTCAGCTAATGTCGATGAGATAATTGCACCTCTACCCTCATGCCCCAGAGCCCATTAAGCTATAGTTTAGATAAAGGGGACCAGGTTGACACAATGTATTAGACTTTGAAAAAGGTTTTGATACTGTACCCCATGAATCAGAGATTTTTGGAGGGTGCATGAATCACAAAATTTGTATGAAATCGCGCACTTCGAAAACAGAGATGTACGAAAACTCCCAGAAAATAGTTCAAAACTGCACATATAAATATATACTCTGTGTGATAGGCAAATTATATTTTTGTAAAGATAAATTGAACAAATAAGAATCGAAAAATAAATTTTAAAGTGCAGATATTTTATCACCATACTCTTCCATTCCAAAGTCTATAGATGTACATTAATTCAAAAGCATACTTGGAAATCCCACTAATTTTTTATAACTGAAACATGTGTGTATTAAAGGGGTTCTGCAATTGATACCAAAAATTCATATGCTCTTGCACAAACTTTGGCCTATTTCTGGAAAGTTACACCAACCATGGTAGGATGTAAAGTTACTGATTATTTTCAACATGAAGTCAGTGGTGGCAGAAATGTGGAAAGTAAACTGGAGAATGAATAAAGTAGTGCAGCTTATCGTGAAATGGAGGATGATATGGTTAAATGCCGAGTTGGATGTACCGCCAATAAAGCACCCAAAATGTGCAACAAAATTTCAGAATTCTTTGTTGTCAGATTACAAATGGTTACAACATAATGCCAGGATGGGATATGTTATGTGACATTTGCAAAGGCTGTGGGTAAAGTAACCCTTTTACACCAGAAATCGGCTGTTTAATTAGGATGTCAACACTAACATGACAAGCTGAGTCACATGATTGTATGCAGGCATTAAAGGCTAATGTACTCAAGTCCGACTCTGAAGCCGCAACCTCCAATGTTTTAAAGAAAGAGTGTCAAAAATATGGTGCAGTTTTATGTGTGGTGAGGACAGTGTATTTTACTGCCTTTAAAAAGTTTTATTGAAGGCTTGAAACAGGAATAAAGCAGAGATTTCCTGAAGAAAATAAATCCGTTGCAACAAGTTTCCAAGTACTTGGCCTTATAGGACTCTCATTTCTTAGCAAAGATGAACAAGCAGTCTGTGGCACTAAAGGACTTAAGACCCTAATATGGCATTATAGAGCAGGTAAGGAAGCTGGAACAGCAGTCAGCAAAGCAATGATTAAAGAAACTGAGACTTTGGGAGAGTTCTTGTGGTGAAAACTCTTATTTTGGAGCAGAGATATCCAAGAGTCAATTGTATCTTAGCTCTTTTAAGATGTAACCTGTCATGTTGCCACCAAATTGCGAATGAACTAGGCAACATGGGTTTAGTTAGACCTATTTTAGAATGTGCTTGTTCAGTCTTTGACCCCCATTCACAGGTTTTAGAAGATGAAATTAAAAAAATCCATAAGTAGGCAGCCAGGTTTTTTACAACTGATCATGATTATACCTCAGGAAGTATGACCTCATTATTGAATAAGTTGTCTTGGAAACTATTAAAAATACGTAGACTGGAAAGTAGATTAATACTTTCTCCAAAGATCTAAAAAAAAAAAAACCCAAAGCAAAATTAATGGTCACATCAAACCAAAATGAACCAATAGAAATCAATATGAATGTACTTGTATCATAGCTTAATCACAAACTGATACTGGTAGTTTAGCTCTTTCTCCAAAACAACCAAAGACTGGAATTCATTACCATAAATATTAATCACAACTGCTGAATCCTCAGAAAACCAAACTGAAAACATTTAAAAATTATTAAAATAAGTTCTTGTTATGAAGACTGATGCTGTGCGGTGCAGAAATGTCATTATCATTTAGCACAAAACTAGTCAAAATTAAGGCTGTCTTCACCTACATGTAGGTCTGCCATATTTGCCGACCTATAAGACATTACTTTTTTAACAGAACAGAAAATCTTTAGTTTTCTTATACTCTGAATCGACTTACATGGATTTTGTCATCTGAATTGCTTTATCGTATGTTGCATAATTTTTCGTATGGAAAAAATTCTCCAAAAGTACGAAAAATAATATGTAAAATAATATTTCATTTTGGGGAAGAGATCATGTATGAAAAAATATAGAAGGATTTTAAACAATTACATGATGGTCAGTATTAAAAATTAACGTACATTAGATGTAATTGCGCTAAAGCAGCATGCCTTAGTAATATATGTTGTTAAATTTGATTATATACAACGTGTTAGAATTGACAAGTTAGAAGATGAATAACGATGACAAAGACATATTCCATCACAATTTTCTTATTGCACCTTGTGATCAAATAAAAATTATGCCCCATTATGAGAGAGAGAGAGAGAGAGAGAGAGAGAGAGAGAGAGATTGTACGGTAATCTGTATTGTTCACTTGCTTGATGTCTGTTATGTTGCTCATGTACAAAAGTGCAGTACCATATTCCATTATCAGTTAATAGGTAAGTAATACCTTCCAGTAGTTTTAGTTATCACTTCCATTCTTCAAGAATTACATGGCTTTGTAGTGGTATTTAGATGCTAATTAAATATGCTACAGCTATAGTCAGGTTTTCTTAAGCTAACACCTATTTGAGGTCAAGATTTGGCAGACCAGATCAGATTAGCGAGGCTACCAATAGGGAAATGAGGCTACCCATGGGTATTATGAATACGGTAGCATATAGTGAAATGCCTGGTGGTTATTCGTGTAAATTTCTCAACCAGTGACATCTTTTGAACTTGCCAGTAGGATTGATAGCAATTACAGTAACATATATAGCATGAGCAAAGATCAAAAAACAATTGCCACCCAAGTACATGAAGAGTACATGCACTTAAACATAAATCTTATTTGTTGGAAACGGAGACGTTGTTATACTTGCAAAGAAAATTAGACAGCATGCGAAATGGTCATTCTTGGGATTTAACCTAAATGAAGTCAGTATGGATGTAACTACTGTGAATATTTAAACCCTGAAGGAGTATGGCATGTATTTTCGTAGTTTACATTTTCTGTTAATTTATTAATGTTTTCTCTCTTTGGCGAAAGCTTCAGCTAAACGGGCAGTAAGGTAAAAATAAACACGAAGAGCTGGAATCTCTCTGTCTCTCTGTGTCATATACATCGGGCCAAAGTTTATTTTAATCATGAAGTGCAAGAAGAAAAATGCGATGGAATACATATGCATCTCTATGGATCTCTCTTCCAAACAAAATATGTAGAAAGCATTTTAGCATTAACTCATTAACCCCTGGAGGTTTTTGTCGTTTTCGCCTGAAATGCGAGTAGGAAACCCATTTTGGTGGCTATTTCTGAATGCATCCTAATACATCAACCTCCAAGACATTTTAGGTTAACCTAAAGCCTAGTTGTGTTAGAAACATTGTTTTTCATTGGCTATTTCGCCTGAGCATGAGCAGAACGGTAAAAGTTGGAGTTTTTTATTTTTTATTTATTTTTATTTTTTTTATTTTTTTTTGCTTAACGACCCATCATTTTCATGTTGAGACCACTCTTTATTCTAAATGCCCATCTTATCCTACTTTTTGCAAAGTTTCACCTGTCTGTGTGCAGTTCAGACCAGTCTGTCTTAGATCTGAGGCCAAAAAGTCTAAAATCCGGACACAAAATCGGATTCCGACCTCATGCGAATTTCGGCTGGAAAAAAATCGGGTCCAAAAAGTTACGTTTTTCCCTCTGTATTTTGTAGTGCAGCTAGAACATCCATATTATTTGGTATCATCGTAAAGCAACATCTGTCTACTTTTCTATAATACCACCCACTTTATTGTCTCATACATGACCTTGACGCTACAGAGCTCAGAAGTAGGCTACCACCTCCTGCCGCATAAACGTGGTGTTAGGGGTTAATGAGTTAATGATGCGATTTTCCTATGACTGGTAATCTGAAATAGCATACAGTGATGCTTTTAATATTTATGGAACCGGAAGTTATTATAGTTTAATTCCGCACAGCATCACAAATTTTATCCCCTGCCTATCTGTAACTTAATAAATTTTCAGGTCAACATAATTATATGTAACCAGAAGTATGTAATACATTTAAAATACTTTGTGTGAAACAAATTAGGTACTTTTAGTTACATTTAATGATCCAGACCGGAAAGATTACTGAGTTACAGATAGGATAAAATTTGGGATGCTGTGTGGAATGAAGTGAAAAGGACTAAGCCAAGGTGTTGATCTGGCTTTGTCTTATACTCAGCATCGACTTATATATGGATGAAGGATGTAAAGTTACCAAATTTGCTCATTAGACTTATACTCCGCATCGATGTATAGGCCGGCAAATACGGTAGTTTAACAAAAGATATATGGATATTGTGTCCAAGAATGAAATACATGTACTATGAGCTGGGGAAAATGTTTATGACGATACCAGTGAGTGATTTTAAACTCAAAAATGGTGTTTTCGAGTCCATAGTACATGCATGCAGGACAAAAAGAGGCAGCAAGCTGGTCAACCCCTCATTTCAGCAGTATTTCGATATTAAATGTAGATAATGCAGACAAACAAGCCAAATTAAAATACAATTTAATATTAGAGTTCAATTTTTGTTTCTTTTCTCGTCACAGTTTAGCTCTGCATGATCATGTGCTACTAAACCATATAGCCCTAGCATATAAAATACATTAAATCTCATACATAAGAATCATAAAATGAAATTGATAAGTAGAGATATTTATTTGATCAAAATACTTTTGTTGGTTATAGAACAGTAAATCTGGCATAGTCAGAAGAGTGCCAGTTCAAAAAAGTGACACTATGGAGAAGCGTATTTTAGTGAAAAATCTTATTTTGAACAGTTTTCAAACTTGTTCCAGCTGGCTAAGCTAGTTTTGTTTATTTCAATAAGGATATTACTGAGTGGAACAGGAAGAAAGAGAGATGGAAATTAAAGTGTTATGTAAATATTGAGCTATGGCCATTTCCTCCTCCCCATCATTTTTATTTTACTCCCCCCTTATTTGTGTGACAAGTGGGGAAATCCCCCCTTATTATACAAAGGTATTCTTGTATCTGATCAGCCAAGATTATTACCACTCTTGAGACGGAATTCCAGTCAGAGTTTGTGCCACCTTGTATGTTCACTGTCATAGATGGGCTTTATAATATGCAAGATCAGTGCATATTAATGAGATACATTGTACCTTATTGGCTGAGCTTGTTACCTCAAGATCATACATGTGCAACTTCCTCCAAGGTGTGGGCTGTACAAGCCCACACCATATGATGTAAATAAGCTCATAAAACCAGGTCACACACTGGATCCATCCTGTGGGATTTCACATGCCTGCTCTAGATCTAGACATTATATTTCTTGTCCATTTTCTCTAAAACTTAGTAATTGGGTTTATATCGTCCAGATCTTGGATGACTTTCATTATCAGCAAGAGACTGCACATGTTAATTTTGTCATCTTCAGAACAAATTTATATCAGGATATAGTAAAATTAGTAAAATCAACATATGTGATGTAGTTTATAGGATGTGTTTATTCAGTATTATGTCAGTCTGCTTAATGAAATGATCATTAAGTCTGGTAAGCCAGGTGCAAAATACAGGTTCCCTTGGCCTCTTGTTATTTGGTTGTTCTTTTTCTTTTGCAGCAAGGTATTTCCAAAGAGAATGTATTACGACATATTCTGCGTTTAATATGGTATATCCACCATCGCCTGCCTCAGCAGCATCTGACCTCTCTCATGGAACGGACAGCACCTTGCAATGAAGTAATCATAAAATGTCACTGATGTTATAATTATATTTACAATTTCAGCATGATATGCATTTGTAACATCAAGATCAGGGGAATAGATATGTATTGGATTATATACATGTCTTGTTTGATGTTGGGGAGAGTAGAAAGGTAGCAATTCATCCATTACAGGTAAACTTATATGGATCGGACATCTGAAGACATCAGACATCTAAAGTAAAGCAACTGTTGTAAAATTGTCTGCTTCTTTCCTCTTAATTTTATGTTAAACAAGCAGTTTTAGGAAGATAATTTCCTTATAATTTTCAATAAAAGAATATAAAAGATGTTTTATTGTGTTTGTGTCAAATAAATAAAAATTTGTTTAACTTTCAGTTTTGCAGCAAACTTGTATAACTTGTACAAAAATGTTTTGGAAAACAGATAGATCATAAAGTTCCATGCTGCCACAGAACAAGGATAGAGGCCACTAAATTGAGACAATTGTGCTGCTAAATAGGGACTCACAGGGAGCTTGTTTTGTACTCGGTATGAACATAATGAACTTGATTTCTAAAACATGTTAATATATTATTTGATTGTACTGGTATTCTTGTGAATGTGTGATATTTTTTTACTATAATGTCAAATACAGTTTTCTTAATCACTTTGTGAATTTAGAATTCAACAACAGGTCTGATTTTAGGAAACTGCAGAAGCAAGACCATCACAGTAAATAGTCTTAGATGTAGTAACTTTCCATCATGGCTACGGTACTATTAGTCCGTCATGGCTACAGTACTATTAGGCTTGTTTAAGTTTTGTTTCTTTGTTACAGCATAGTGAGGTTGTCCACAGTATGTACAGTCTGTTGAAGGAAAAGATAGCTACCTACCAACCCAGCCCCCAGACTACTGCTGAACAGTTGGACTCCCCACTCATGTCTGTACCAGCCCCAACTCCTGCACCAGTGTAACGCTAAAGTATTATTTTACTGGCTGCATACGATTTTTGTACCAAATCTACTAAATTTCTAATATGGTGGTTATTTAAGTCATTGTTTATGACTGACCTAGTGTTTCATCTTTCTCATCTGTTTTTCTTGGGATACTTAAAATTAAAATCACTTGGACTGTTTAATAATATTTTGCCCTTCACTGTAGTAATTGCTTATACTACATGCCTTATGTAACAGTAAATTAATTTGCATTCATGAAAACAATACATTATTGTCGTACCATGAAAATTTTCATCTTTAACGCTAATATACAGTGGTCCCCCTCTTATACGGCCACGCCTTCTGCACCAGGAAAGAGGCCTTATAAAATGGGTGGCCTTTCCAGAGGGGGACTATATTTGCGAGATGTGTATGTATATGTGTATATAGCAGGAAAGCTTCCTATAACATGAAGCTGTTAATATCTTCATTTAAAAGTAGCATTAATTATTAAAATGTTCTTCTTGTCTTAAAAACAGAGTTATTTCAAGGTAGCATAAATTAATAGTTCTTATTCTTAGGCGTGGAATGTGAGTTGAATATTGTTGGCATGCGCATAACAAAACCATACAAAAATGTTATTTAAATCTTGGTGCATATGTTGTTTCGTATTTAAAATAACTCTCTTTCCATTTACTCCATTTTCCCACTGCTACAGAATATTCTTCTTATCTTTTACGATCTTGTTCATTTGAATCTTGCCAACATAAAATCTTTTGGCAAGTGAACTCTCCCCCATTATCGTCAAGTCAAATAACTTTTACTTTTCCTTCTAAAGTATTATTTCTTCCTTTACGTGATGACATGTTAAAGTTTTGTAATGATTTATTCCTATGTTGCAAATTGTACAGTACTGCAATTTAATTTTGCAGATGAAACTTTCGTAAACGAAACACCTTGTTATAAAGGAAGTGATACATGTACTGTCACATGATTTTTTGGTCTTTGTCTGGTACCCTGTTTTGTTCAAGGTTAATTGTTTCTCTTTGTGTGTGTGTGTGTTAATTCACAAAATCTATTTTTAGCCTATCTGACCATGTTATGATCTTGACAATTATGTCTGTCGCAGTCGTCGATTTAAAAAAAATCTGCTGTGTGAAGCCCAAAGCTCAATCAAAACAGTGCTGACCCCATTTCCTGCAAACGTCGGCGTTAATGATATAATAACCTTAGTAATACATGTACTTTAGCCAACACTTCTTTCAGTAATGAAAACCTGACATCCAGAAGCGGACATTGGGAAAGATAATTAGATTACTTACCTTACTGTATTTAAATATTAGTTCTGTACACATGTTAATTATAAAATGTGGCCGCTTGTGAGGGGTAAAATTTACATTTGTGCACTAATATATTGGCCGCTGGTTGTGTTAGAGGGGTGGCCTTTCTTGAGGGGTACTTTTGAACACAAACTTATTGGTGCCAAGGAGTTCTGGCTACAAAGAGTGGGTGGCCGCTGGCCATGGGGTCCGTTCATGAGGGGGACCACTGTATATACACACATCGTATCTATTTACAGTATATAAAAAGAAATGAATGTGAAAGTATTATTAAGGGGCTCTAGCAAAGATGAACAGCTACCATGGAAGTAATTTTTTTCATTATTGATCTCATACAGAAAAGTCTGTCAAGAGCTCACATTATCAAATCCTAGCAATTTAGAGTTGTAGTTGGGTACACTGTGTACTTATTGCTATAAAAAGCAGAAGCACATCAATACCTTATGTTATGAGTAGTGTAATAAGCTGACTTTTTATATTAGCTGGAAAGGTTATTTCTTACTAGCTGATAAAACCATAAACCATTTTGTTAATTCTTTCATTAATTATCTTAATCTTTGCAATCTTACTAAAAGATTAATAATTGAAAAGAAAAAGAAATCAACTTTTAAAAAAAATTATACCAGGACCTGTAGCCATTTTCATAATTATAAAATGCTTGTTTATTTGTCTAATGAGAAGTGTCTTTTAAATCAATAGATTTAAGTCTTGCCATCATAAGACTTTCACCATCCTATTTACTGTTTCCTACTCAACGTTCACCTCGATAGTGGTTGCTTCATAACCTACTTTTTTGTATATTGTTATCTCCTGCTGGAATTCCATTATTTTTACCACATCAATATTTACAGCAAATATTTATTTCTTGACTAAATGTATCTGATGGTGTATGTAAATTGTTATTGTAGCCTACTATAGTCTTTTTTCTTCCATATTGTAGGAGTAGGTGCTTGTTTTTGAAAATAAAAATTGTTTCTTGGAGGTGGATGTTGTTGTTGCTTTTTGAAAATTAAAATTTAGTTATTGTAGGTTTGTTATCTGAGCTAGATAAATAGTGTCCATACTCCTCACCCCAACGCATTTATACATTTTTAGCTCTACTTTTCATAGACCAGAAGGGCTTGTGGTGTGGTCTTTTGTCCATTGCTTCTGCTAAACTACTTTAAGGATTGTCATTAAACTTTACACAGACATTCATCCCATGGTCTAGTTGGTCCTAAATGAAAATGGTGATACTCGGACATCCAATGAGCATGTAATTGCTACTCCTTCTGAGTGGATGGTTATATCAGCTTTGGGTTTTCACTAATAGACTTATGCTGGGTAGTTGGTCTTAAATGAAAATGGTGCCAATCTGACATTCAATATGGCTTCTATGGCAGCCATCAGAAGCCATCTTGAAAATCTTGTTACGGGTTTAATGCCATTTTTCATCACACGACAGGCTGTACATGGCAGCCAGTATATTTGGTGGAGGAAGAACCTGAAAAAACCATGGAAGAACCACCAATCCATGGGAAACTTCTGGCAAGCTTTCTCACATACCCACGTTGGCTGAGCCCTAGACTCAAACCCACATGGACAGAAGTGATATGTCAGTGATCTTTAAAGGAGATAGTCTTAGACCACTCGGGTCCCCTGAAAATCATGTCATTGTTACTTTTCCGACATGGATGTCATATCAGTGTGTGGTTTTCACTAAAAGATATAGTATGTCTAGTTGGTCCTTAATGAAAATGGTGCCAATCAGACATCCAGTATGGCTGTTATGAGTTGTCTTGAAAATCTTGTTATCACTGAATATCAACATGGGGTTTCAACAAACATCTTTTAATGATGTCTAGCTTGTCCTGAATAAAAATGGAACCAATCTGATGTCCAATATGGCCACCAAACAGCCATTTTAAAAACTTATCACAACTCTACCTGAATAGAAAGTCATATTGATGTGGAGTTTTCGCCAGAAGACCTTCTATAAGGTCCAGTCCTAAATGAAATTGGTGCAGATCTGATATTAAATATGGCCAGCAGACAGCGTCCGTTTTGTGTGATTGCAACTCTCGAATGGACGGTCATATGAGGTTTTCACTAAAAGACTTATTTCTAGTTGGACCTAAATTAAATTGATGAAATTGATGCCAATCTGACATTCAATATGTGCACCACAGCAGCTAATTTAGATTATTTTATCACTGAAGAATATCAGATATGGTTTCAACACTCGCGATATTAAAAAGATGAAAAGGTCTTATTGTGAATACCTGGAAATTCTTCTCATCCAGTAGAGTATCAGTCCCTTTGTGGGACTATTGTTATATGTTGTAAATGTTCTTAGAAAAACATATTGTTACTATTAATAATTGCAGTTCCATCAGTTGTTAAATGAAGGAAAGATTTCCATTGGTCAGAACATGATCAGACCCAATTGCATTTATTTCTGTTATAAACTGTATGGAGAATTACTTTATACTAACTTCTATAAATAGAGTCATGTCGAAAGTAACTAACATAAACACTGAACTGGAAGGCATACACACAACATGCCTTTAAAACAAAAATGGTGGGTTTATATTTTATTTAGAAAATTGAATAAATTCATTTGACAGAATCAAGTAACACATCTTTGCTGTTTATCTGAATATAAATAATTCTTTCTTTGACTTGATTTGAAAAAGTAAAGCTGGGAAACTCAAAATCTGCCAAGAACATTCAGGCTACAGCACTTTCATTGCAGCTCATTACAAATTAATTTACCACTCCAGTGACCTAGTGGTTAGAGCATCCCCTTCAATGCGGGAGTTCACAGGTTCGAACCCTGGCCGAGTCATACCAAAGACTAAAAATAAATGGTACTAACAGTTGCCTCACTAGGCGCTCGACATTAAGAGGTTAATGTTAGGACTGGTCAGTCTGGTGTCAGGATAATGTGACTGGGTGGGACGTGATGATACATGTCTGCAGCATGATGACCCAGTGCTAGACATCACTATAAACTGCCACACTGCAGACATTGTAGCAATATTACTGAAAAATTGTTAAAGCTACATTTAAAATCCAAATCACACACACACACACACACACATTAATTTAAAACTATGGGTAAATGGATATAGAGATTGGGAGAAGGGGATTTCAAAGACTAACATTATAATAATTGGATTCACAGTCCTACAATGTAAGACACCAACTGAGATAGTTACGATGTGGGGTGGGTGGGAGATCCACTACACCCCACATTGTAACTGTCAGTGTCGATGTTTTGCACTGTTTGACTATTGGACCCCCATCACTATAACCATTTACAGATAGTCTTAATTTCATTTGTAAGTAGCCCCTGTAGGTAGCCTAAACTGTTAATCAACACAAAAATGGGTTTAAAGATGCAAAAATTGGTTACGTATGTTTCTGGACAATAACGATTCAGCTAAGTCACAATGAACTCGTGATAGCATCAAATCCAAGGGTCATTCAAAACACATCCTTTGCCTTGAATATTGAACTTGTACTCGGATCACATATGCCAATTTAGATTGAAGATTAAGACCATGCTGTGAAATGTTCAAAACTTTAGATTGCCTACCTTTGGTAGAATTTTTTATTTAGAAGACGTCTCAACAAGAATTCGTACGCTTAAACAGGCTCTAAAACTGATAGGAAATATCTTTAAAAAAACAAAATAATAAAAAATGAATATAATTATAAGTAATTGCAATTATAAAAGTTTAACTTTATTTTTTGTATAAACTGTCAGTTGCCGACTCACATAACTTACAGAACACCCTTTGGGCATTATTTTGCTGTGAGTCGGCAGTGGACAGTTTATATAAAATCAGAAAAAACAACATTAAACTCATAATTATTGGATAAGGATTTAAGCAAATCTGCTTTTTCCTGGAAATGTGAACAGTTTGAAACTTTAAAAATGCATGCTGATTAGCATATGTTCATCCTAAAATTCCATGAATGCCTTTATTGTGACTTTTTGGAACATTTGTTGAAGCTTGTATTTTAAACATATAGGTCATGTTGACAGTTTGCATTGGTTATGCTAGTACTTTCCATAGTATTGTGAGACCACAAATTAAGTTTAGCAGTAGATACAATGTTATGGAGGGTTAGAATATACTATTTTTCACTGGTGTCCCCAGTTCTCAGGATTGGCAAGATATACCTAGCAAACTTTTTTCTGCTTTTTGTCTGATTTATTTTGCATGGAATTGAAGGAATTGAATACAACACAGGACCTTGGGTAGGCAGACCAGGCTTGTTTGTTATCAGCAATAGAGAATCTGGCGTAGCTACATGCAGAGACAGATGAAGCTACAATGACTTTGAAAAAAGGACTGATAGTGTTTTTATGTGAACTTATGGTTCAGTTGTTCAAACTAGGCTTACCAGCAGCAACACTCTTATGGCAATAATGCCTGCAGGATCAGTGAGAATAACATCTCCATGTTTTCCTCAATCACAATCACTTTTGCCACAAGATGAACTGGGACCTGCATTTCATTCTGGTGGATACTCATGTCTGCAAAGATCAAACAATCGGATCAAGAGTGATATCCATACTGATGTGCAACATCTGAACTATTGATTTGACAGCTGTGAATGAACAATTGAAGAATTAAAAGAGTCAATTGAAGAATTAAAAGAGTCAAATGAAGAATTAAAAGAGTCAATTGAAGAATTAAAGATGCACAAAAGCAACTTAAATGAATATTGAGATATTCCTGAAGTAGCTGAACCACATTTCCATCGTTCTGAAGATCTCCCAGAAAGAGTATAAATCTCTCTGTTTTGATCATTCAGACATTCACAGTTGGTAAAGTAGCATCCTTGAAATGTGACAGATTTGTTATAAATATAATGGAACATGTTCACTGCCACACTGCAGAATGTTATAACAGTCTGGTTGAGGTCAGTATGTGTATGTGGTACATGATGTACAGAAGAAGATTGAAATTAGGCACTGAATATGGAATATTTCTGGTTTGACAAGAAAATTAACAATCTAATGTGATTTGTTTTGTTGTGTTTAATTTTTTTGTTGAATTTTTGCACTGGTTGAAAGGTGGTTAATTAAGTATCAGAGATAAAGAACTCAGTGCAAGATGTTATTCTGGAAGTATTGCTGTGTATGTAAAAAAACAAAAACTATTATATGAATGTTTACCTTTTGCAAGTCTTAATGTTTGGTGTAGCATATATGTCACTCATCAATACATGCAGAGGACATGTATACCATTATTGAGAATGAATAGAAACATTATAGAGATGTGCATAAAAATAAAAACTTTTCTTGTCAAGATTTTAATGTTTATACCCCACAGAACCAGGATGGATATATATATATATATATATATATATATATATATATATATATATATATATATATAAAATTCACAAGAATATAGCCTATGTCAACAATGTAGATATTGTAACACCCTTGGTTCATATCAAGAAAGGTCAGAGTTCATGAGTGAAAGAATTGAGTAAAATAATAATGCTGAGATAGAAAATGCCTTTCATTATGGCTTAGTGAGTTACATGAACACTGTCACAACACTATCAATTTCTGATAATAAACTCACAGTTGTTTATCTAAATGTCAAAAGTCATCATTATAATGTGCAATTTTGTATTCAGCTTATTGTTTTGGATTCTTATATAGTAGCATGATATTTTAGTGGAATGTTTATTCTTGTGGTAGGACATAGCAGCAGCCTTGTCAAGAATTATTGCATAATAATTACAAAGCAGTCAGATTTGATGACACTAACGTAGTAAAGCTACTTAAAATAGCTTGAGAAATTTTCTGGTGTCAAACAAAATTTTATATCGGTTATGTGAAACTTTATCATTTCTGATTGAATTTTTAGGTTAGGGTGAAAATTGTTTTCTTTGAACAGTGTTCATTCTTTACCACTCTAACGGACTGCTCCGGTGGCCTAGTGGTTAGAGCATCCGCCTCAGATGCGGGAGGTTGTGGGTTTGATCCCCGGTCGGATCATACCAAAGACTTGTAAAAATGGTACTAACAGCTGCCTCGCTTGGCGCTCAACATTAAGAGGTTAGTGTTAGGACTGGTTGGCCTGGTGTCAGGATAATGTGACTGGGTGGGACATCATGCTACATGTCTACGGCATGATGCCCCAGTGTTAGACATTACTATAAACTGCCACACAGCAGACATCATAGTGATATGACTGAAAAATTGTTAAAGCTACGTTAAAAATCCAAATCGCACACACACACATTACCACTCTAACAGCTATCTGCCACTGCCCTATTTATATGCTGCTGTTATCATCACTTACCTCAGCTTGCCAGTCTATGCTTGATGGTCATAGAACTAGCCATGGTGGTAACCAAGTCAGTTGTTCAGACTACACAGAAAATTACTCTGAACACAAAATTAAGACAGAATTAAGTTGTCCTTTAATTGTCCATGTTGTGCATATTTATTCTTAATGTCATTTTTACATTTGTACCTTTGATTTAGTAAAACTTAAAATGGACAAGTGGATTTGGGTTTGAATCAAGCAAGAGTGCATCTTACTGTTGATGCAGTGAGTCGTCATGTAGTTCAAAACAGACCTTGTCCAATTTACACTATTCTGCACAATAAAATAAGTTGTGTATTATAAAGAACTTACAGTAATGAACAGTAACATCAGTTCTAACTTGGTTTTCGAACAAAAGATCAATGAAATGTGATTCTTCAGCTGGCCAAATTGATTTCATTATGATCCTTTGTCACACTGATGCTGTAACAACATTCACCAGATAATTCAAATCATTTAATTATAGACTAATTATAGGTTACTGCATTTGTATGGGAAAATATGAACGAGTTTTTCGGATGGATATACTGCACGACCTTGGGAGTGCAGTATGTCCAACCGACAAAATGAGTTCATACTTTCCCATACAAATGCAGTAATCTTTTTATTATATGCTCATTTTCTTATTCTACCTAAGGCTTAATTATATTTTTAAAAATACAATACAAGAAACAAAGTAACTGAATTTATGATGTATTCCAAATTAAATACACAAGCACAGATTCATCAATACACAACAACCACATTATTAATGTGCACATAACTCTGGCGTTTTGGTCTACTTAAAATTGAAATTTAGATTCATATTGTGAATGAATGCACATTGTAACAACTTTTCCATTTAGTCTGGAATGAATAGATTTTGGTATTTTTATCAATTCTGCAAATTTCGTGATAATGACTGGATTTATCTGTGTCAATTCTACATGAAGTACATCTAATTTCATCAGCGAGGGAGCAGCGTGTTGACATCTGCAAGTGTGTTTCTGTTCTGTCATTGAATGTTTGGAATCAATATGGGAAAAATATGAGTCTTTCAATTGTAATTATCAAAAAGACACTATGGAATGTTTATTTCATTTTGAGTGCAGTAAGGAGGATGTAATTGCACTTGGAATATAGTTGAAATTACAGTACAATTTTGAAATGTGTAATCAAGCTTTAGAACCCATGACATGGCTCATGTAATTTGGACTTGCAGAACTAAGAAAATCCATTTTGAGGAAATTCAGGATGTAAAACTTAGTATACATTTTGCCGTTCTTATTACCAGCTAAAGAAGACAGTTTATGCCTTGTCACTTGTATGTTATTTGTAGGGACCCAGCAATTTTATGACCTGTCTGGCATCTATTGCTAGCCTAAATCCGAAACATTGTATCAAGAAAGTTAACACAGAATGTGGCAAAGCAGCTGGTATGTGGCAGTCCACGAAACATGTGCTTTAGTTCATTCAGAAACAAATTTAATCAACCAAAACGTAAAGGGTTTACTACATGAGTGTACATGATTTGTTTACAAAGTAGTTCCTAATACACTGTTGGGCACACGTGTCATGCACATGAGTGCAATATAAAGGTGTGCAATATTATAAAATATTGCATGATTCTGACAATATAAAGTTAACGGAGACAAAAA